>JAUZSU010123437.1:0-17831 GCA_034780255.1 Parotocinclus maculicauda | reverse complement strand
ACTGTCACACCCTGCATACAGGATGAGCCAAGATGCTGGTCCTGTTTCAAGGAAATCCGGAAAAGCCAGCCCCAGAACTTTCAGAACTGCACACAAATCTTGATACTTCTCTAGACGTGTCACTACATGCACAGCAGGTTCACACTCGCTATTCGTATCAGAGAGGGTCCGAACCTCGTCTTTGATCAGGAACTTTGATCCAGTGAAGTTTTATTCACAATAGATACAGAGCTCTGGGACTGGTCTCAACAAAAACGGACTCTAGAGCATTTGATATTCCATCTAACAGATCTTAAAAACAACAATCTAAGCAACTGAGAGTTAAAGGCCTTGCTCAAAAGATCCTTATAGCAGCTTTGTCAGAGCAAAGACTCAAAAGTCAAAGACCCAAATCTAGCAGGATTGGGACACCTTTAAATGCTACCAGCTCCACATATCTGTTTCTTCCAAGCTTGTTCAGTAGTTTCTTGTACCAAAAACCAGATCTTAATCCTGTGAAAAAATTAGCTAGGAGATAACGTGTAAAATATTACACAACATCCATGTTTGCAACCAACAACACTGGTCAACCCATCTTTAAAAATCAGCCACACTGGAATAGGCCAAACTGATTCGGGGTGAAACCCGAGAGCTGAAAAATTCCCAAAATTCCTCATGGGGACGAACAAACATTTCAAACATCCCTTCCACGCAGGAGTCCAGCACATTTCTAGCAGCCATTACGACCAGCAAGCACCACAGCAACAGAGCAGCAGTGTGAAGCACATCTGGGAGAGCACTTAGCCCAAGGCTTAAAACTCCATTCGACTTCTCAAAGCACCAGCTTCTGATTAAACTGCACGTCATTAAACACAGAGCTGCATCCAGAAATTGGTTTAAGCTACCACAACTCCTACTGGGACTCCTTTAGTTACGGCCAAGGCCTAGCTTTTTATATCTGTAAGGTAAGGTACGTTTTTAATTACTGTAACTGGTGCTCTGCAACTACGGCATGACATGGCAAAAACAAAAGAAAGCTTTCTTAAATAAAGATGTAACATTTCCTCAAGGGTTCAGTCATGACCCGGTCAGAGAATGATTTGTGAATCACAAAATAACAGCGGAGTTTGCACAGAAGCAAAGTAATGGTGAAAAAATTCAGGAAACAAGGCCAACACGAGGGCTCTGTTCGGGTGCCCAGAACGGTTCGAGACATCAAACATAGCCTTGTGCAACCAAAGGTAATTGTGTTTTGATGAAGAACAACAGATTGTTTCTATACTAAGTCATATTATGGGTTCTATTGTTACAATGTACTTCAGAAACAGCTAATGCTTGTCAGGCCCCGAATGTGACATTAATAAAAGTCAGAGAATGACTTAATTCTTCCGTGGTTTGTTCCAGCATTAAGTCAAAGCCAAAGAACAATGTACCTCCCTCGTACAACAGCACATGAATATTTGAACAGAAGCGTTTGAACCTGTAAGCTTTAAATTCCTGGGTATACATTTTTAACTACTGAATTTTATTCACACCAAACGAGTCATGAATCATCCATCCTTAAGGGCTAAAATAATTAAATAATAAGAGACTAGATGCAGGGGTTATGAAATGCTAAATCCTAAAATGTATTTTACCTCCAAGTTATTCTAAGTGTTACTTTAAGATGTAAGATTAAAAACCTGTTCAACAGTGCCCGTTATGAAATGCGTTTCACTACCCGAGTCGACTCACGAATCATTCGTTACTAAAGGTAAAGCCAGATCAGAGACGCACGTTAATATAATAACACTAAGAACAATATAAAGTTAATTAAACCATAATACACAAATACACGGACACAAGATCAGGTCTGTATTACCTCAAATTTGTCAAAACAAACTTAAATGTTGCTTAAAAACACCACGAAACAAAGTGCAAACTCGAGTGGAAAATCTTTCCCAACGAGCCGAATCACAAAAGCGTACATCCCTAAATATAGCTTAAAACATAACAGATCAATTTGTCGTCATAAAACATAAAAGGTCTCAAATAATTCTATTACCTATAGTGTTTAAACGTTCATTCAAAAACAAATAAGCGCAAACTAAAGTTAAAAACGCTCCATCAAACGAGCCGATTCACAGAACGACTCTTCGAATCGCCCATCACCAAATTGCGAGGCCCAAATAGAGATATTTTCTTGCTAATTTCTGGGACACGTTGGAAGTCCAAACGTCCACAAAAGGGATCTTTATACTTACCCCAGTCGCTACTTTGGGGCAAATAAAACGAGTCCAACTATTTAAGTATGAACGAGCTAAAATAACGTTAAACACCCGTGACAAGCAAGAGGTAAAGAAAAAATTAAGACAAACAAGAACGGATTGCAAAACAGTACTACGATGCTGGTCTTCAGCAACAGACGGAGTGGTGTTGGATCATCCTGGGACGCAGTTGCGAAAGAAAATCTTTGGTCCCTTTAGAAATTTGTTTTTTGGGGGAAAAGCTGTAGCCTGGTAGTTTTTGCTGTTTGTCCGTTTGAAGTAAAATGTGGCGTGCAACGTGCCGCCTCTTGTCGCTATCTCCTAAAACCTTACCCTTTAGCCCAATTTCGCTTATTTACGACTAATTTATAGATAAAGCTCAACAGTGAAGGTCAAGTAGCGCTAAAGTTTGTTCTAAGTGTTTATAAAGCGAGGTTTGATGTTAAATGTGCGTTGAGCGTCGAGTTTACTATTGTTCTCTGTTCAGGAATGATCCCGCGTCCCACTCACTAACGATGCTTCTCCAAACCATTAACATGTCCTAAAATGGGCTTAATATGGCCGCTTCAGACACACAAACAACACAAAACGTCCAAATATAAACCCAAAAAAGTACACCGACCCGAAAGCTATAAAAGCAGGACTGTTAGAGCTCAAGCAACGACAATGTGTTAAAGAATCGTAACCTACCGTCACGTTGGCTTTCCTCTCCCTTTTCCTGATTTTAAGTTAGATTAAAGTGTAAGAGCTCATAACATTTTAAACCTTCTAACCTCACGCTTCGTGAATCCACTCAAAGTAAGTCCATGTGCTTCTTCACCCCGCGCTCACGGGTCTCTAAATAAGCTGGCGGACAAAGAGGAGCCCCGAACGCCTTTTTCTCCTCCTACTCAATCCATCGCTCCTCTTCCCTTCCTCCCAGTGTTCCCCATTACACCCAATACACCTCTACCTCCTCCCCCAATAGACCCTCCAAAAACCCCCACCTGTCCTCCCTTTGCCACACTGAACTCTTTTACATTTCTACCTTATTAAATGTTTAATTAATCATAAATTACATTTATAAAATGATTTATACGAGAAGCTACATGATTTGGGAGAGGGGACACAGTCGTTTTGAATGTTTGGGTCATTTTTGCTTCGTTATTTATGCTTAAATTGTATAAGTTGTACTTTTCTGTTGTTCTATTAAATGGACAGGATGTAAATCAGTGTAACACAAATGATTTAAAGAACTGCTCTTTGTGCTATTGTACTCCTTTAGTGACTTTACATTTCATGCTTTATTTGCTTTAGATGTTTTTTAAAGCATATTGTATTAAAATTAATTTAAGGTATTTAAGGTACTCACTCTTATAAGGCTGTGATGGGACAGTAAACTAATGCTATGTAGCCTTTTACAAAACAGAACCAAATAAATGTGTCCCTTAAACTGACTCATTGAATATCCCTTAAATATTTCTGATATTTAACTAAAATGAAGATTTGAAGACTGAATGCAAACTTTCCAGATGTCAAATGAAGACGTTTACAATAATTTTAGCCCCAAATTAGGATAAATGTAAACTTTTAAGCATTATTGTAAACATGTTTTTAATACTTACTTGTATTTTAGCATTTATAATTTGTTTCTGGTTGCTCAGGGACACTTCCGTCTAAGACCCTTGGGTTTGAGTACTGTTCATGCCTTCTGGTGGTCATCATACACGCACGATTGGCTGTATCTGAGGGAGGGGAGTCTGGTCAGATAATCATTCCCTAGTGCTGCAACCGCAAACACTACCCAGCCAGGATATCCTAGGATATTTTTCTTTACTTGCTGCACCGATTTAAAGAAAGAATATTTCGATATGTGTCATATATCCTAAAAATTCGGGTATCATAATATTATTATATACTGCTCGCAAAATTAGGGGATACTCCAAAATAAAATATCCCATAATGAAATATCCACTAAAGTTTGTGATCGGTGTATATTCTGCTTTATATTTGTTACATTGGGTAAACAAAAAGGACCTAAAATGCACATTTGTTGTACATTACAGACAGAAATGGGGAACTCAGGGTCTCAACAACCAAGATATTACGACCAACAACAACAACAATAATAATAATAATAATGATTATTATGAAAAATTACTAGTAGTAATAATAATCTCTAATAACAGAGCCTTTGTTAGGTGATTGAGTTGTGTTAATATTATGTAAGAACCTCTGTGACATTCACTGCACGTGGCCAATGTTAGTATGGCATTAACAGCTTCCTCTCTTTCTGAGGGCAGAACATGTTCGGAAGTCATTGTTATTTGAGCTCCTTCCTCAGTTGCCTCACTTTTTTTAAAGAATACAATGTCTGGGCACTTCGGATAGCGTAGGTTTAATAGTTAATATTTAAATTTTGCACTTTGCCAGTCACTGACCATTTATCATAAGTTGCCGGACTATAACCTTGCCACATTTGTTTTTAATATCTGGGTAGCATTAGTCCCTAGTCCAATGGTTGGTCAACTTTTTCTGCATTGCCCCCTTTTTTGTAGACAAGAATATTTCTGGACCTTCTCATTCTGACACGTATAAATGTCTGTGCCTTCTAAACTCCACTGGAATTTAGTTTAAACATTGTAATTCAGACAAAAATGCAATGTCTTATGGAACAGAAGAAAAAAATGGACAAATCACCTTTACAGTGGAGTCCATTTGCATTGCTGCCTCCCCACTTTGGGAACCACTGTTCTGGAGTATTCATGTACTTGCTTCGTGGCAACTTGACCTGTTTGCACACTCAACTCTCAATAAGAGCAACTGCCACCTACATAGTGTCCATGTACTATAAGGATGATTCAGGTTTTCATTTAAACTGTGTCTTATGGGTCTATTGGCAGATCGTTTACAAGCTAGAAGAGGTATAGATATCCAACAATACAATGTGAGAAGGTGAGAGGGTATACATTACAAAAGAATGTGAGAAACGAGCCACACTCATGAACTGCTTACACATGCAGATAACAAATGAACACAACAAACTTAGAAAGAATATACATATGTAATATGTAAAGGGCTGTGGTGGCACACAGGGTATGGCCTTACTGACCAGAAGCTACTGCGGTAGCCTAGCGGTTAAGGTTCTGGACCTGAATGAACCTGATGGTCCTGGGTTCAAATCCCACGGTTTCCAAGCTGCCACAGTTGGGTCCTTAAGCAAGGCCCTTAACCCACCATTGCTTGAATTGTAAGACCGTATGAGTTGTAAGTCGCTCTGGATAAGGGCCTCTGCTAAATGATGTAAATGTAGAAGGGAATGTTTGTCTTTCTACACCTCTAGCTAACAGCAGATTAATTTTAATTTATATCTGTAGTAACTTAAATGAATTATTTTGGCTCTTTTGGTTTTTCAAAATAGAGTTGCTGCTGTTTTTGTACATTTAAGGAGAATTTGTCAAGTTGTGGGGACATTTGGTCCTCACAATGATGTATAAACTTGAACACACACACACACACACACACACACACACACACACACACACACACACACACACACACACACACACACACACACACAAGAAAAAAAAACAAACCAAACAGTCTAAACACTATATGCTAGACGACATTAACTTGGCTCGACGGTGCTAAATAAACAAACGCTCCACAGCAGCAGTGTTACCCATAAACCCCTGTCTTATGTGGAATTACGGCTGTTTCCTTTACGTTCCAGGGTGTAGCTAATTAAGTGGCCAAATGTGTGGGCAGAATCTTTAGAGGTATTAGTAGGACTCAGGAGTATAATTCGGTTTAACAACAAATATTTACCCTGTTAATAATGGGTGCAACCCTACACCACTGTGTCATGTCATTTAAATCCACTCTTTTAACCTTATTACTGTTTGATTCTCAATATCATTACACTTTTTTTAACAATTATGTCTCTGTTTAAATTCTGTTTAGGCGATTGTTGACCTGGAGTAGGGGTGGGTTACAAAGAGGAGAAACAAAGAGTATTTAGTGTGGAGGTTCTTCAGTTTCAAGCCTCTTTCTTCCTATAGAGTCAAGTTTACATCTGAAAATGGTTACATTGTTTTATAAAAATAACTAACTAACTAAACTGTAACTAAATAAAAGTAACTAATGTTACTTTTTATGAACCTAACCTGTTCTGTACCACAAGTTCAGAAGTCTATTCTGTACTCAACAAAAAAACGACTGATTTTGTGCTTAGCAGCACATTTATGAAAAACATATATTATAAGAAAACCTATATTATGCATTATATTTATTAAGTGATTTATTCATACTATTGTTATTATAAAATAAGAATTTACGACAGAATGGCTGTCATATTCTTCTGTAAGTGGCATGAATTTGGCAGGAGTTCAGTTATGTAACTACAAGCTTGCACATGAAATTAAAAGTTTTGAAGGGTCAAGTTGGGTCAAGTCGAGCGCTGAACATCAGGGTGCATGCGAGTGCACACACACTAGCATACCTTTGCCTAATAAGAGGCATTATGACTATGCAGTGATGATTAAATCTGCCCCACAGTAGTACAAAATGTAAAACTGTATATTGTTTTAGTCCTATGGTTGATGAACAATTAAACGACCTACCCAGCAGCTAAAATGGGAAACTTCATTCTTAAACTTTCAGTACTGGAAGTAAAACCACAGGGTTTTAAGTGAATAATACACATTCTTTAAACGATCACCATGCCAACTCATGCAATAAGTCTTTGTCTGCTTATTCCCTGCATGAAGTTCCAGCGGTTATTTACTGCATACCAGAGTTAATTTAATGGAAACTCCGAGCTTTGCTTGAGAGGTCCGCTTGCCTCCTGCTGACACGTTTTGGGCTGACACGTCGAGGCACACAAGCACACCTAAACGGTGTGGTCTGTTTTGTGGTCTTTTTTTATTGGTACCCATGCTGACTCTGACACCTAAACAGACTTCCATATTCAAAACATCTGCCTTATACAGACATCACACACCAACCTCAGATGAGGTTTTACGGTTGTTTAGAGGTCAGGTAGATTATTAAACACCACATTTTGAGTCACACATTCTGCCAAGCTAAATGCAAATTGACATTAAAAACCACATCGTTAAATTCGTAGCACTAAACGTAGCGTCAGGTGCAAGGGGAAATAATTGGTTGCACCCCCATGTTAAATTACACTGTTTAATAATGAGAGCTTTTAGAATGGTTCATGTTTTATTGTAATTACAGCTAACCACTTAATTAGGGAAATCTGAGTTAGTATAAACAGGCTAAGTGAAAGAGTATGCTAGAGTACATATTGGCTTACAAATGACTAAACTACATATACATCAACTGCATATAAATTAAATGCTTGACAATCAATGAATGGTTGTCCAGCATTTAACCTGAGTAGCATGTTGCTAGCTTACTTGCTAGCGATCGATATAGCGTAGATTAAAGTGGACTGTAGCGTTTAAGGTACTGGCCTCTGGACCAGAAGGTCCAGAGTTCGAATCCCACCTCTGCCAAGCTGCCACAGTTGGGCCCTTGAGCAAGGCCCTTAAACCACAGTTGCTTGTATTGTAAAAGTTGTAAGTCGCTTTGGATAAGGGCGTCTGCTAAATGCCATAAATGTAAATGTAAATGTTAAGTGTCAGTGTGAAAATGAATATGGTGTGGTGACCTAGTGGTAAAGAAATATGGACTGTGGACCAGAAGGTCCAGGGTTCAAATCCCACCTCTGCCACAGTTGGGTCCCTGAGTAAGGCCCTTAACCCACAACTGCATGGATTGTAAGACTGTATTCATTGTAAGTCGCTCTGGATAACGTAAATGTAAACACAGGAATAAATACCTCTTCTCACAGCTATGTGTGTTATGTGCAGTAACATAGCTCACATTCACATTTCTCGGTTTCTTTCTAAAATATGACAAAAGCTACAGTTGCTTCATATTTGATTACATATTAGCTTGATTACTAATAAAAAATAGACTGAGGAGGAGATGGTACAGTGTGGGTTTGGACCAGACATGCAGATTTTTACGCTTAGAGGAAATGACTTGGTTACAAATGAAAAAAGAAGAAAAGTTAACTAAATTAACAGTGGTCATATTTTTTATGCCTTAAAGCAGATAAACCCTGTTAGGTCTCACTACGGGAAACATGCAAGACAGACTTACTGCAAGTTCTGTTTTTTAAGATTAGTTTTGTATTCATTTAAAATCAAAACTCTTTAGAATCACATTGTTAGAATTGTTTTCCTCCCTAACAACAGCAACGATCAGCACGTTGCATTTTAGGTGCTGGTATTCTGGTCAATCAGCAAGACCATACGACTTCCATGTTCCAAATTGGTCCATGTGGGTTTATGCTTGTTATTGCTGGTTTAGCTGGTGATCTTTTATTGTTTTGCTGGTAAAGCTAGTTGACCAGCAACTTGTGTCCAAAACATAATTGCCTGGTGTTTTATTTATTTATTTATATTTATTATTAGCAGGGTAAAATAACTTAAGTATGTCTATCTTCAGTGTTATTTTGTAGATAATCAATTTGGCATACTTGTAATTGCCTTTTAAATTATTATTATTATTATTATTATTATTATTATTAATAATATAATTTTTTTTATCCTCCAATTTAGATGATTCATGTATATTTTAATATATGAGTATATTGAATATTACTATTGGCAAAGAAAAGAAAAAACAAAGCATGATTTCGGTTGTTGCTTTGTTCTTTGTTCACGTGGGACCATGTGGCAGGCAGAGGTCCATGCTAGTGGGGCAGAGCTAATTAAAACAACTTGCCTATTTCCTCGGTGGAAGGTAGGCCAAAAGGGTCAGAAGTCAATTCCAACCAGACTCCACTGCTCTGTCCAGCTCCACCCCTTGTTCTCTAGACAAGGTGAAGTTACAAGCAAAAAAGTGTGCAAGACACAAAGAACCTCTCAACCCATCAAGGGATTGGGATAATGTGTTACCATGGAAACAGAGCAACAAGCCCTGAACCAACCCCCAATGGGAGAGCAGATGGTTGGAGGAAGGGATATTTGGTGGTTAAGTTAACTAGCAACTCCCCAAACCTCATTATTTTCACTGCACCTTCAAAAACAAGGACAGGCCCAATCAGAAACCACCGGTACTTGATTTTAGTTCATTTACAACAACAGCAGTGATTACAAAAAGATGTTAATGAACTCCACGACCACTGTTATGGTTGCACATCGTTGAAAATACTTGGATTGCTAGGTTTTTTTTGGTTACACAACTCATGTTGTACCAACATCACCAATGAGCAACTAACAATTCAGGTATCAAACCTGAATAGTTCGATTAGAGTTTGGAACTGGAACATTGGTACAGAATCAGTGATCAGTGAAGAAGAACAGTTCCATATTTTGTCCCAAAATGCACAATAAAAATGCGAATAGCAGAAATTAGGATATGGGGTGCAGTTAGTGGTTTTACTCTTCTTCCCACATTCATTTAACGACAACTTTCTGATTAGTAGCTCAGAGTCTTAACCACTAAGCCACAACTTTCTAGACTGGAAAGAAGTACAGAGAACCATAGGGTTTGGCGATTTCCTTTCTTAAAGACTGATTTAAGTCACAAGTTAATTATCAGGTATCAGATGTCTTTGAGAAAGGAAGTGACCGTAGTGTGCTGGACTTCAGTTCCCTATTGCTGGACTTTTTTTCCAGCACATTCTAGCAACAGCATGTTCTCTCTTAGACAAGTTTGAAAGTTATTTAAAAGCTTGCTGAACCCATTTGATCAACATAATTATAGCTACAGAATATACAGTAGCTACATGCCCAATTATATTTTTACTAAAATAATACACCAGACCAGATTCAGTTTGGAAATAAGAAGAATTAATTCATGGTGCAAGGTGGGAACCAACCCTAGACATGGTGCCAATCCATCGCACGGCACACAAACATATGAAAACTTTATAGAGACCAGTGGAACTAACTCATGTCTTTGGAATGTGGGAGTAAACTCAAATACCCAGAGAAATTCCACACAGACATGGAGACAACATGCAAAATTCACACAAGTGGAATTGAGCCAGCGATCTTTGGAGCTATGAGTTGACATTGCTAGTGACTTGTATCACCATGAAAGCACAAAATGCTTCAAATATAGCTATAAATATACAACGAAACACATTTTGGATAGCAATAAATTCCACTGCAATAATTAATAAGTCATTTTAGAATTTTTAAGAACTTAAGAATTTTGTTTTACATAGAGACAAATATTTCATATATAACATATTATATATATGCTGGTCACTCGAGACTTTAAGGGTTTGTTGCAGTAGGGGGGCGTTGCGTCCATGTCCGGCCTGCTCTCCGTTAGGGATCAAAAGGGTCACTTTTGCATGTTGGGAGGTATGCCCCCCTTCTGGCTTTTCCTCCCTCTGGGCTAGAAGCGGTCGCTGTTGTAGCACTGTGGGATACCTCCTTATCTGACCTTCACCCTTATATGTCTGTATGATGCCCAAGACAGTCTGAAGACTGTCAAAGGAACACCCGTGTTATAGCCACGTTGGATTGAGGATTTGTCACTGTGTCACTTGAAGGACTTGAACTCTAATAAGCATTTACTGGCTAAGTAATCAAGTTATACTTCTCTCACAAACCACCAGTAGTCCATCATGGCTTTAAATTTTAAATGCATCTTATAGTTTGATAAAAAAGGACTGATTTACGACTGATAATTACAAAAATGCAGTTTCTTCCCATGTTCATGTTGTTAGACATTACAGAAAACGCTCCCATTTTGCGGCTTGCATGTTTGCTGGCTAGCTAGCTAGCCAACTGGCTTTCTTTCTTTGACAGCCTGTTAAAACTTACAAGACCACTAAAAGACTATACTTAGTCTATACAATTAAATGACTTCACTTTATATGTTCTTTCTCTTTCTCATACTTTTGTCAATACACTGAACATTAGGGTTAGCCATCATGTTCAGCATCTCTGTTTTATTACTACACAACCTGATTTAAGCGGCATGGCAATCGAAACTTTTCCACTTCTCTTGCCATTGCCTCAGAAAAAAATGTTTTTGTGTCATGTCAGCCTTTGACTGTCCCTTTAGCCTTCATTATCACTATATATACACAGTACTGAGAAATTAATTCCAGGAAAATGTATATGCAGTATTAAAAACCTGCTTTTATAGGTTATAGTGGCAAGTATTTAATGTGACTTTCTCTTGAAACTTGAGCAATAGCAGTACTCTGTGGGCAGTATCAGGATGCCAAACTGACCCTTCTACAGTCCATAGAAATTTGATCAGGCGATCTTTTTGGAAGTGTAGCAGCCAAAAAAAACAATTTTTCAGAAGTAGAACAGGGTAAAAAGCCTAAGAAAGGCAAAAGCTCACAAACATTTGAAAGAAGAAATGTGTTATATATGGTCACTATATTATAATAAAGCAAAACAAAGCTTAAGGTGGCCTAAGACTTTTGTACAGTACTGTATACATACATATATATATATATATATATATATAGCCATTCTGGGACTGTGGAGGCTTTGCAGTTAAGACACTGGACTGTGGACCAGAAGAGTAAAAATCCCACCTCTACTACGCTGCCACTATTGAGTCCATGATCATGGCCCTTCATCCAAATTACGTTTGCATCAATATGAAAACATTTACTACGTATTGCATGATACAACAATTCTTAGATTTGTATCTTTTATTAAACAATTACCCCCCAAAAATGAAAGACTTTTTTTCTGCTGTCAAGATTGCAATTTTCTCTTCTGTCAGCAGGTATCACAAGGTTTTACTCAAACTAGTTTTGTGAATTGATATAATTGATCGATTGATATAAAACATATTTAATCCAAATGAACATTGGTTGGGTGGCGCAACCTTAACAGCGCAACCTGTACAGAGATAGTGCAAGAGCTAAGTGCAATGCTAAGATTATGATCTAAGATCTGGTTAATTACAATGGAGCAGTCAGCAAGCTCAGGCATATCCAGCACATGCACATGGATGGCAGACTTGTTAATGCACATCACTTACTTACATCACATCACTTGGGTGAACAGATCATCAGGGTAAATCTTAGTACTTTTATAAGACTCTCTTTGAGATTATATGTGGATGTCTTTAAAACAGCTTTTATTTTGTCAGTAACTACGTGGCATGTGGGCGAGTTTAAATCAAGCTATGGGCCTGTCTGCATTCCTCAGGTCTGACCAAGTCTAGGGTGATGTATATCCCAGGCGTGTGTACTTTATGCATGCTGCAACAAGATCATGTGGTGATGTTATTATGCATTCGCTGTACAGAGCAGCTTTTCATTTGCTATGGCAAATTAAAAGGCTTTAGTTTTGTAGTCCAATTGTAGAGATGATTGGAGATGTACAGTACTGTTCAAAAGTCTTTGGCCACCATATAATTGGATATACTATTAGTTTCACAAAAGTATAGTGATCGTATATAATTATTTATTATTTATTAAAATATAACCAGAAAAAATAGAAATTTGTAGGCCGCATTAAAGACTTGAAAGTTAATATAATAAAACAGCTTCTATAGGTTACAATGGTAAGAATGTAGTGTGACCTTCCTTTACACTTGTGCGAATGCAGCATATGGCAGCTTCATTGGGATGAAGCTTGATCAGACTAGATGTCTGACTAACTATCAATAAATCATTGAAATGATCTTTGCAATTCATTATTTACAAATGACATGATACCGATTATTAGCTGACTGAGAAACTATTGCTTTTAGATAAAGGAAATAAGTAAAGAAAGAGCAGAATGTCTAGTATCCCACATAAGCGGTAATAATTTGCGTAAGGAGTTAAATAAAGGGTAATTAGTGTCAGTGTTGTATGTTTTTTAACTGTGCAAGTAACAACATAAAATATTTTGCATACATGACTTTTTTCCCAATGACTATGATAGGTTTCTGTCTTAAATAGGACAGAGGAGAGGTTACAGAGTGCCATTCCAACTGCTTTGGTGGAAGCAGGGTATGAATACTGTGACAGTTCTCTGTATGGGAAAACCGTATGGAAAAGTATATGAAGAAGGCAAACGGGTGGGGGAAGTGTGGTGCAACATTCTGCTGGGAATAGGTGAGTGCTGGCATTCATGTGGATACCAGTTTGACAGGTATCATCAACTTTGTGCACCTGCTAGTCATGATGTCTTGTCTCATCTCTGTATTAGAGACAAGTGATCGTAGTAGAACTTGAAAACATCCCTTGGATACATACTGACAAATTACATGGCAAACATACACATTCAGAAGCTCATGATCCATGATCCATGATCCAGCGTGTCATGTGTATATGATTAGGTGTTAAAGTAATCAGATCTACTTTTGGTTTGAAGGCCTTTATCTACAGCTGCTCCCTGGTTTCTTTCAGGCTTATTATGATGAAAAGAATCTTTTAGCCAGTTATTCCTTTTCTCTCAAACATGTCAGACATGTCTGGGCTAAAATCATCATTCGTACTTTGCCTTGCGTAAGCATTCACTCCGTTTGGCGTAGTCGAAACAGAAATGGAAAAGTCCTATAAGTCTTACATGGTCCATCAGTGTGCAATTAAAGTTTTCCATGAACACAAATAATTTTATAGAAAGCTCTCAGGGTTAGTTACAGAGCATATGTAAACAAACAAAATGCAAAAATGATTTGTTTACAACTTCTACAACTAATTCAACGTAAATTTACATTGTTCCTTATGGCAAACATATGCTGGAACTAATTAAAGACAAGCTACCCCTGTATTATTATGAATGGTGTCTATTCTGGAGACTGTATTTAAAATGCTTTTACCTTTGAAGAAATGTTACTCTTCAAAGCCGGTCCGGAAAAGAAAAGTAATAAAAATCTCCCAACCCTCCCTACTTTGATTGTTCTTGGCCAGTATTGACAAAATTATCTATAAACATGCAATATACTGACAAGTCAAATAAAAAAGAACTGATTTGCTTGTCTCAAGACAAGTCCTTTGAAATATTAGCCAAAGCTAATATCTGATTTTTATGCTTACGTCAAAATTTGCTAAACACACACGCAATCTATTGTCAGTGCAAATAAAATTGTGATTTATTAATTTAAACAGTTTATCAGTTTGCATTTCTGGCCCAGGTGAAAAAAAAACCTCTAGCCAATTCAATGTCCAACCTCATCTCCCTGACTGAAGATTTACCCAACATTCATGCTTGTCTGTCTGGTGTCATGACAGATTCTTGGAGCAGGCCGCAGTTCTTACGTTCGAATCCTGGATGTAGTTTCTGGATGTCCACAAACTTTTGGAAATAGAGTGCATGTGTTCATTGGTGATTAATACCCATTTGTTCTTGACTGAATGCATTTTTGTTTTTGTTCTGATTTTCTAAATAAAGCTTTTCTCAAATAAGGAAATTTTAATGAGACAGGTGAACAATACAAAAACCTAACAGTAGCCAAAGGTGGATTTACAAACCAGGAACATTAGTTGAAGGAAGTTAAAAATGACAAGGAAGCAAAGGTGGATTTTAAGAAAGTACATTCATACTATATATTTTGTTTAAGGCTTTGTGCATAGATGGAGCACAAGGAAGAGACTTTATTTCCTTGTATGGGAACACTTGTACAAAACATTTCACAACCTCACACATCCATCCATTATCTTCCTCTTAATCCACACGGGGTCGCGGGCCAGCCAGTGCCCACCTGGCAAATCTGAGCGCAAGGGCAGGAACAACCCTAGACGGGTGGCAATCCATCGTAGGGCACACACACACACAGTAAAGGCCACTTCAGAGACCTCAATTAACCTAACATGCATGTTGTTGGACTGTGGAAGGCAACCGCCCCCTGCAGACACAAGGAGGACCCAGGCAGCTCTACCCCGGAATTGAACCCGGGACCTTCTTGCTGTGAGCACGTGATGTCCTATGGTATATTCATGTCTAAAAAATTTGATGTGAAAATGATATTCAGAATACATAAATAACTTGTATAGGGAACATTAATCTAATAAAACTTAAAACCATGTACACTGATGACAATGGTTGGTCTGCTTCCATCCTCCTGTTCTTATTTGTACCATTAATTAGGCCACATGAGGGCGCCCCAAGTCTGTTTTTGCTACCACCGACACAGTACTCTCGATCTGGAGAAACTTGACATTTGCAAGACGGATGCAAAAGTGCAGAATTAACTCAGCCCTAGGCTCCCTAGTCAGCAGAACCAATACAATCTGACCAACGGATTAATCTCATCTTGCCAGAGGTGGGCTACAAACCTGGGAAACTCAGCATTGATAACCACATCTTGACACAGTGAGGTTTGAATGACAATCAGCATTGACATGTTAGGGTACAAGGCATCTGAAAATGACCCTGGCAGAGACAGGGCTTTGTAGAGAACGTGCCACCTGTGTCTGGATGGTGGACAATGAAACTGCGGGAGCTGCTCGTGCTTGTTTGAAAATCAAACAATCTACTGTAATGGTGGTCTGCTGGGCCACTGGAGCCTGTTCACCATTTGTTCATTTCCACACACTACCACTACTCCCAACACCTCCTAATTAGCTAGATCAGAATGGCCTAGATGGTGGGCAATTCCAATTGAGTGATGTACCCACTCTCAAAGTCTGTAAACTGGGCAAACTTTTACTGTAATTCAATTTTAGTACAAAGGAAAGTCAGATTCAGATTCATAGACACAGTTGACTAAATGATTACATTTCAATAGCATTTAAAATTAATGTAAAAAATGGCAACGAATTTAAATAAAATTACAAATCACAAGCATTGTTAGAGTTACGTAACATTAAACAAATCCATAAGATTATTTTTGGACACCTTGGATAAAAAAAAACTTATTAAATTATAAACAAATATGATTAAAATTCAATAGCATTTAAAATAAATGTAAAAAATGGCAAAGAATTTAAATAAAATTACAAATCACAAGCATTGTTAGAGTTACGTAACATTAAACAAATCCATAAGATTATTTCTGGGCACCTTGTATTAAAAAAAAACTTTATTAAATCACAAACAAACCAGAGCAAACTGTAAATTTCCAGCCTTTCAAAACTTATCTTTCTTGTTTATACATTCTAATTTCCTTCAGCTCGTTACTTCTTTCTGATAAACCATTTTTAAACATGATTAAGCAATAACATTGCTAAATTGTCTTAGCTTTATTTCCTCGTGGCAAAAAAACCTCTTTTCAATTTGTTTGCCAGTTGCCGATGTGTATGTGTATCCATGGTAATCCGTGAACCTCTGTAGTGTGTCACGAAAAGAATATCTGGTCAAACGTGAACATAATGAAGGCAATGCACGTGGACGACACTAGAACAACATGTTTGTGTATTCTAAATGATCATAGCCACAAACAAAATCAAAATGTCAAATATTTGCCCCACATACGACTGATGGGTGCAGTTTTTCATTCCAGCTTTTGGAACAGGTGGTTCTACCTGTTTTAATTGAGTAATCAGCTGGCAATTTCAACTAAGTTTCACTAGATGTGACTAATGTTTGATTTGAAGTGTAAACTCCTTTTTAAAATGACAATTTTTATGCCACAATCCCATGCTTTACCTGCAATAATAATGTCATTTAAAGACAGAAAGATATTTAAAAACAGAATTTCTCAATATTTAGGATGTCAGTTCTAGTTTTACTATTCAGTTTTAGTATTTCAAGCAGGCTCAGACTGCTGAGTCATGCTTGGAACAGCATATGTGAACGAGACCTCTAAACAGACCCACAAACCCACCTTCTGAGGTGGTCTAACTATGGTTTATCTGCTGTTTGTTTTGCCTTGGCTGATGAATTGTGAAAATAAACTGGCCTTGGTTTGCGTCACGTTTTGCTTCACAGCTAACACCCTCAAAGCTTGCTCAACACAACTGATAACGACCGTCCTGCACACCATCTCTGCAGCTCTCATTGTGGCTGCTGGTTATTTGAGTTGAGAGAGCAGTTTGGTTGATTCACTACTTGGGTGTCTAAAGCCTAAATGAGCTGCACATGCAACCGTTCATTGAGCTCCACTGTTTATTACACACTGTCACTTCTTTGTTCTTCTTTCACATACCTGTACTATATTTAGAAATAAAAATGAATTATTCGTTGGGACGAAAACCAGGCTTGTGACAACTTAGCAGTGCTTGGGCTTGAAGCCTCACCATTCTGGACAATAGTTGGTCAACAAAGTTTTATTCTTTTTATAAAAACAAATATATAACCTTGGTAGCACGGTGGCTCGGAGCAAGAAGGTCCCGGGTTCAATCACATGATGAAGAGGCCTGGGTCCTTTCTGTGTGGAGTCTGCATGTCCTTCCCGTTTCTGCGTGGGTTTACTCCGGGTACTCCGGTTTCCTCCCACGGTCCAAAGATATGTGTGTTCGGTTAATTGGCGTCTCTAAATTGGCCCTTAGTGCGTGACTGTGTCTGTGCCTTATGATGAATTGATGCCCCGTCTAGGGTTGTTCCTGCCCTTGTGCCCAGAGTTGACGGGTGGCCTGCGACCCCATGTGGATTAATTGGAAGATAATAGATGGATGGAAATACAGTGCATCCGGAAAGTATTCACAGCGCTTCACTTTTTCCACATTTTGTTACGTTACAGCCTTATTCC
>JAUZSU010123426.1:0-17834 GCA_034780255.1 Parotocinclus maculicauda | reverse complement strand
TGCAAATGTATTTTTCAATGAACAAAGTTCGTAAGCAACAGTAGTTCTTGTTTGTATGTTCGCTATACGTGTAAATCTCACAATAAAGGTTTAATAAATATTTAATATGTTACATAGCACGTTCCTTCTTGTAACATAGGGAATGTTCGTTTAATTGGACCAGCCGGTTATTAGGACCAAAATGACCGCGCCCCGATGTGGTCCGATTAACCGGAATCGACTGTATAGTCATTATGACATTGTTGAAACAACAAATCTAATGGTGGCCTAAGACTTTTGCACAGTACTGTAAAGCTGAGGGCTTAAGGGGTTAACAGACTCCTCATGGGTGTTCGAGCAGGAAAACACTAAAATATGCATGAATACTCCAGAACGATGGTTTTGAATCAATGATGTACTGTAAATAAATGATTATAGTATGTATGACTATATAAATACAATAAGTGATGCAGAAAAGACAGATACAGATATTACATAAGCAGCGCCAGTTGTACACCATGTGGCCTTCTCATTATTTCACTGCTTTTCATTAGGCATTTTGCACACTTAATCCCATCCTCCACACTCCATATGTGGGTTATGGAGAGCATGGGACTGGGGTGGAAAGGGTGGGTGAAGATTACTAAGAATGGAAGCACCAACTGGAAATGTTGTCTGGATGCCAAAAAGTCAAGACAGGGGCAAACACATGAACGAAAGCTAGAGCTTATGTGTTTCCACACCGTAAAGGCTCTCCTGGTAGTGGAAATAATATTTACTGGTTCTTACAGGGATGCATTTCTGGGGATATGAGCACAAATTTACTCCTAGTCCTCTTGAAGATTATTCGTGAATATTGTTTGACACATACTTTAAAGTTTATCATGTTGAGAAACTAGAAAAAATACTCCTGTAGGGTATATGGTATAATAATGCAACATTCATTTATCTTCAGTAATCACTTAATTCTTAAATCGTAATCACTTAAAACTTAAGGATCTCAGTGGATCTTAGTGGAACATAGTGGTGCCTAACTATAAATCACTGAACACAAAGCTATCATACATCCTAAACGAGACCAAAGCTTAACTAAATCAGGGATTTTAAATACCCTGTGGTAGCGGACAGTGGTGGCTTAGTAGTCAAGGATCTTAAAGTCCATCTAATTATCATTCTTTTGCTTTTTGGTCTTAAGAACTATAATAGGAAAAAAAGTTTGCCTTATATACATTTAATTCATGTCTGAATAACAGAAAACTAGTACGAGCGAATCTCTGCCATACTTGCAAAAAATTACAGTCAAAAGTCACATTTTATTCAGATACAACGGTAACAATCGCTGTATTGTACAGTACAGGACTGTACGGAATGTTTCATATTGTTTTAAATTATTAAAAATAAAACACTACATGCAAAGTATCTAAACTACTGTGTGACAATGGTAATGTGTGTTCAATAATGCAGGAGGTAAATGTTGCATACATGTTTTAACATTTCTTGAAGGATGACGGAAACTCACAGGAGGGACATGCTAAATAACACACATGCAGTACATATTGAGGCACCTATAACACAGTCTTTTGCTGTATTTCATTTAAATTAATAATATTGCTCAAGCAGTGCTCATGATCAAGATAAAATTTGTTCTCATAGAGTGCTCAATGAGTGATTCTTCTCAGCAGTGTTGCACAGTAACGGTCTGTGACCTGGCTGTCCAAGTAACCACAAGCAAACTTCTGATAAAAAGCATGATCGGTAAACATATATGAACATATTATTGGCTGATTCTGATATTCTTTCAGTCTAAGATTTATAATTGACAAGTTTTGTTCTGCTTTTCTTTTAATAGAAACATAATTGATAAAGAAAGGTAACAGGGGCTGCTGACACAGCCTTTGTTAGATGTTCATCTGTGTTTATGCTGCTGTCACAAGTAAATGACCGGCACAGAATCGGTTATATGAGACTAATTGGCTGATCAACGGTTATGGCTGATTATGCTGAAAATCAGATTATTCCGGTCAATCAATTGGTGGATCTTCATTCTTCTAGGACTGTTCATATGGGAATGTTAAGGGCTGAACATTGTCAGTTTAGGGGTTCAATAGTGCTTCTAATAAAAGTACAAAAGTACATTTAAAAGTAAGCATGCTATTAAACACAAAAAAGCCTACAAAAAATATTTTTTTTGTAAGTGCCGTGACCTTACAGCTCCAGAGATCTCTGATCCGATCCAGGTTTATTATGCATACTCTGATTTCGTCCCACATTCCAAGACATGCGTTAGGTCAATTGGTTGCTCTAAATTGGCAACCGGATTAGCAACCTGTTATTAAGCACTGTGGCAGACTACTCTATACTGCATAGTACCTTACACACTATAGCTTTTAAATCTTATTATTTTTGCTTTGAGACAATGCTCCATTGCAAAAAGGCATTTTAGAAATAAATCTGACTGACTTGACAGTGGTATTGGTGCTATTGTTTCTGACCATGGAGTGGTTTCTTTTCCCTAAGATAGGCATATAAGTTATAAATAGGTTCTTTATTCTGAATGTTACTGGTTGAATAGTCCACCTAATGAGGTTTTGGTGTATTATATGTGCACTGAACTACAGTAAAGCTATCTAGCTGGGAATTACTTATGTATGCAGGGTTCTGACCCATGTTAGGTAACATTAAAATTAACCTATTTTTCCCCTAAGTGGCATAACTGCAGCTGCATTTAGCGCCTATCCATTATGACTAATATTCAACACTGTTTCTGTTTCTGCACTGATGGATACTAAAAACGCTCCTGAAGATAGATACAATATGTCTTTTAGCTCATCAATGCCCAATTCTGCAATTACACAATTAAATATAAAGGTAAAAACTCACTCAAAGCAGGACTGTAGATGTCTGATGACTTTGAATACACCTACTGGTGCTACTTGGACACGTCATCAGTGAAGAGTGAATGAAATATATCAGAAAGGTTTTGACACTGAAGAGGTGCTTCTTTTTCACCACCGCAATCATGTGAACGGAAATTAGTTGGACCGTAACAAATACACTGGTTGCTGCTTCATGAAATGATGTACACCTCAGAGTGCAACACCTATTAAGGAGGACATTTTTACTGCAGAACTAACTGCAATTGTAATGAAAAATGTGTGGTTGCACTGGCAAGGTGCCTTTGTACCTTATTAAATATACAGAACACATGACGAGTGGCTAAATTACTTAATAAGAACTGCACAGAAGGAACATGTATATCCACACGTGCATCACAACGAATATTACTATTCCATATTTTATTCTTCCTGTGAAACGTGCATAACATGAATGGAAAAGGGAATAAATGGCTGGTTCGTTTTACAAAAATGATTATGCATGAACTTTGATTTTTCCTTAACAGTACACGGATACACATTATTTACATTTTCATTTGCTTGCAATTTGCATAAAGGCTGAATGAAATCCCATGCTGTTTGCTTCATATATATCCGGAGTGATCCTAATTTTGTGCAGGATTTCTATAAAAGTAATACGGCTTCACAGTGCCTTAGTGTAAAGGCTTCAACATTGTAGACAGACCGTGTAGTTGGTTAGCAAAACAGCCTTTCCAAGAGTTTACATAAAATTTCAAATGTGTTCAATCAGAGGCATTGGCCACAGGAACCGTACCTCTTATTCCACACTGGTTGTGTCTTCTTCATTACTGTTCAATGCACAACCACCAGTAGGCTCTGTTGAGTCTTTATCACTGTCAGCTAGTCTTGCTGATGACCCTACAGCTTCTCATTCAGCCCAGGCTGAGAGCAGGCAGAACTCTGCTGTATTTACCAGTAAAGAAAGATTTAAGATGGCTGCCAGATTTAACAGAGGTAAATGAATTTAGTGAAGTCTAGCTCTAAAATAGCACAGTAAACTTTAAAGGCATATGAAAATATGATATTGTACCACATACATCCTCATATAACAATGAAAAATCATAATAGCTAGCCAAACAGATGAGACACCAGACATAACAATGAGCAATGGCACAAAACCAGTCAGCGTGTCTCACCGTCATTACCACAAAAATGAAAATGACACCAGGTTTGTCTTTGTTTAGCCTTCTAAAATTGTTAGCAGGTTAGTTCAGACCACTCATTTGAAGTCTACATAAAATGAAACCTTTTGTACTTGCAAAAGCACAGCCTTTCCTTTAATCAGCTTGCCACATCACTATTCTGAGACAAGTTTTGTTGTCCCCCACTGGGTTTCATCTGTGGGGATTCAGGAATTCGGTGTCCCCTGCTCTCTTGGCTCTCTGTGCTATTCAGTTTAGTGTTCAGTTGGGTGGAGAAAAAGAGGAGAGAAGAAAAAAGGAAATAATAACTGCCCGAGAGTGGAGAATGTGAGAAGTGAATAGGTCTGGAGACAGTTTAAAGGGGAGGCTCGTCATTCTCTGAAGACGAAGGGTGGAAGAAAAAGTTGTGAATTCTGTGCAGATAAGACAAAGCAGTTTCGGACAAAGTATGTCTATTTAGTCACATAAACACCAGTAAAAAAGGAAAAGATAGAGAGAAATTAATGAAAAATTGGATTGAAATTAAAATAAAACACATATGCATAGTGCCTTTAGGGATGTAGTTAAACAAGAGAAAACACACAGAAGCATAGATTATGGGAGTTGGAGTCTAAAATATTAGATATTAATACAATATTATTAATATTGAAGTCTATAAAATATAGTCTAAAATATATATACTTTTTTGCAGAAAAGGGATACATGATTAAACTAGAGATGCAATTTTTAAACATATGACTAGCAGATTCAGATTTTGCCCAACTTCTGCCAATTTTGGCCGATTTCTGTCCAAGAATTACGAATTTACAGATAATTACAGATAGTTTTATACAACTTTTATTTTAATGGAAACTCCTTCACTGCTAAAGAAAGATAGCAGCAGGTGCTGGCTTGTGTCTGGCACTGTACTATCAGCAGAGCTAGCTATAGCATTGTTAAAATCCACCTATTCAGCAAAGGGATGCTATTTAAATGTTTTATTATTGTTCTGAGTTGTTCCTCCGTGGATAAAGACATGGCTGTAACTAAAACACTTTGTCGTCATTAGCATGTGCCACCACCGCCCTCTTTCATAAACAGCTTAAAGCTGGAGCTGTGTTGAAATCAGAATTTAAATGTGAAAGCAGATATGTATGTACAGATATGCAGAATATCTGAACAAGTAAGGATACCACTCCATATATTTATCATGGGTTCCATGGGGTTTTTTTGTTTTGCTAAATTTTTTTCTTCATGACTCTGAGATACAAAGTATCTTTGTCTAAAAAAGGACAAAATAGGAAGTTCTCCAGACCAAACCATTGGATTATTTTTAGATTCACACATCTGCTCATCCTCTTTGTTCTTCTTCCAGTACTCCAATTACATAATAATAATAATAATAATAATAATAATAATACATTTTTTACAAGTACCCTGAGTATAATTGTCCCATAAAACCCCTAGATTCCTAACCACCATTGCAGCACATAAAGTGTATAAATCAAAGAATATTCTAAATGAACCTGACTTTTTTAAAGTATTAGCAGAGACAGAAAATGTTCTATTAGTCTCAGTGATTGCTGAATACTTTTTACTGAAAGATGGATTTACTGGAGAAGCTTTATTTTGGATACATGAGAAACTTCCACTGCATTCAACTGAGATGATTGTTAGGCTAAAGCTCTTCTGAATTAACAGTCAGAGCACATAATGTGTTAATAAGATAATAAAGCTATGTCTGCTGCGGGCTGGAAATGTGGAATTCACCTAATGAATGCTGGCCTGAGAATTAGACAATTCTCAAGGTCAAAGGCTACAAATAGCCTATTATTATTTCCAGCGGCCTCACTGGTTCAGACTTGTTCTGAAAAAATGTTCATCTTTCAGCTCTGCCTTTACGACATGTTACTTCATCATAGCTCAGAACAAATGTTATCTGTATCTGCATCTTGTTGAAAAGGCCCCAGGCCACATTCAGTCCCAGGTCAGTCTCAGACTGTAATGACTTTAACTAGGGTCAACGAATTGCAATTAGTAAAAGCCCCCTGTCGAAACTCAGTTTATCCACACAAACACTTTTACTTATGGGGCATTAAAATCTCTTTACATTCCATGTAAATCCCTTGACCTCTACAGAAAGTCTATTGGGAAAATAACAGAAGATCGTGTTTTGAACTTCTTGCCTCTAGCTTTACTTTTTTAGATTGTAATGTGGCATTTAGTGCTAGAATGATAAGCTGTGAAACAGTAGAAAACACACATGAACAAAGGCAGTATTTCACAGCACTGAGACCCTCCTCGAGTAAGAGCCGACTCCCTGTTTAATCCGCAGATAACAAGGAGATGGGACAAAAAATCTGAATGTACATTGTACCACTATATTAACATAATTCATTGACATAAATTGACATTATAGAAATTAGGAGTGATTTTGAATATAAATGAACCAAGCAGGCAAATAGGTTTCTGTTATCCATATAGTGGAACCATTTTCTGGTGAACTAAACCACTGCTTTTGCTTAGCTGTACTTGCACAAAATCAAGCCTGTAGTCTTTGTTTATACTTTTAAATTACTTTAAATGATTCATTTTTATATAAAAGAAAGTACAGGTAAACACGGCTTACGACCATCCAATCAACATCCACATTCTTTAGTGGCCTAGGTCTTCATTATGATATATTATAATATAAAATTTTACCTCCTGGACATAAACAGTCGATCAGCGTGGTCATGAGGCAGGAGTTAAAGAGCAAAAGTCTATCGTGCGTGTGTCACTGTTGCCAAGTCCACTTATTCATTATTTTAGTGAAATATCTGACGCATTTACCTATCGATTTCCTGCCTGTGCCCCATCACTGGGTGATCATACACCCTACTGAACAGTAAATGTGTGGCACTCTCATTTACTTTGACATTCTTCTTCATCCAGTGTTTCTGATGATCTTATTTAATGAAATAAAAATCTAATTTTGCTTCTATATATAAACGCTTCATGTTCATTTTAAAATGTCCATTAAGCTTTGGGAACAGTGTTTGTTACAGTAGCAGAAAAAGGCTTACTATAAGCTAAGTGCTCCAGTGATACACAGATCCATATGATTCACGTTTATCGCGTCAGGAGTTGCAGAATTAGGTAGATGTATTAATAAATTGATTGACCAGCTTCCTCCTACCCATCAATAACAGTGAAAAAGGTCAATTGGGTGTTTCACATGTGGCTTTCAAACATATTTTAAGTGCTTTATCATTTTTATGTATTATAACTATTAATACTGGCTCATTATATTTTACCCAGCCCTAAAATTATCCATATTTCATGTGAATTGAGCCATGCTTCACTGATTAATCCTTCCAGAGAGCTGGGTGTCAACAGGCTGTTCCCATGGGAGAGACTTTATACCTCTACGAAACAAGGTCAGGTTGCACCATGTGTCAATGGTTGAGATGTCAGTGTCTGACCTTGTGCAACTCACCCTGCCTTTGTTTCATTGATCTGCCTGAAATCTTTGTTCAGTGGCTTTTATCTGATTAAATGTGTAATAAATCATGCTGCTTTAGTTAACAGATGTGATAATAAAATAAAACATTTGCAATAATGCAATTTTTACATCAACTAATGCAGCACAGAGAGAATTCACTAATATGTCATCCGTAGCATACAAAAATAACCCCAAGCTTAGTATTAAAGGTTCAAAATACTGACAAGAGTCAAAGCAAACAAAGTTTAAATAACATCAGACTGACAGGTTAATCTTATACACACTCACCGCAGGCACACTTATACTGAACATTTAAAAAGATTATCCCTGAAATAGTATTCATATTAGCCACAGCTTATTCTTGTAAGGATTACAGAAATGATGATCTTCAGTCGAGGCTTAGTGAAACAGACAAAAAAAACTGGAGGTAACTTTGGGAGAATCTGAAATCGAGTTATGGAATATTATGTGGCCTACATTTATAGTACTTACCATATAAAATGAACACTCTTTTGAAACCTTTGCTAAACTCATGCAAAAAAACAGCATGGCATGGTTTTGCTATTAAAGCAGCTGAGCAGTCTTTGATGTAGGAGGATTTTCAAAACAGTTAATTCAAGCTGTCCATAATTTTGACTGAAATTCTCAATGAGCACTAAATCAGGAGACTTTCTTCACTTGCTCGTCTGAATGATTCATGGCATTAAAATGATAATACATTTTCTGAGTTAAATTTTTTTATATAGCGCTTTACAATGGTGCATTGTCTCACAGAAGCTTTAAAATATTAGATGTTAAAAAGCCAGTCCCACATTGACCAAGCCTAGGGCGACAGTGGAAGGGGAAAACTCCCTGAATGTAGAAGGAAAAAACCTTGGGAGGACCAAGGTTTCACCAAACTTGGGATTAAACTGTCTGAAAATTACGACCATCATTATGTTGATATTATGCAGAATTTCTTTACTACAACAATGACATATCTTGTTAAATCACTGATAATGTGTATAGTCATTGGTTAATCATATATGTTATGTTAACTGAGAGGTAGCCATATTCCACCAAAATATGACAGAAAGCAAAGATTCAAAAAACTAACTGATGTTACAGAAACAGGGTTATGCTAATGCTATTACAGCATCAGTTCCATCAAGCAGGCACGCTTTAATTAAGTCACTCAAGACAAGAATTACCTAAACAGGTAAAGCAGAGTCCAACTAACTATTGATGACTAAGGAACAAAGTTTCATTTATAAAACTTCAAATGAGAGGATTTTTAAATACTCTGCGTAAACTCCTGTTTTGACAATAGAAGGATTTATATTTGAGTGAACGCCATTAGAATGTGCAGGCATGTATGCATTAGATGCAAATATTTTGCATTTGCGTGTTAATGGCTTTATTGTTACATTGTTTATTGACACATGCAAATGCATTTGGTGATCCAGCCTTTTCACCAATACTGTATGTGTACAGTCGATGGCTCTGATGATTGTGGAGCTTGCAGTTTACAGCTGTGTTTAATTAAATACAGTGAAACAGCAAGATATTAGGCTTATTATGCTGTTGTCTGGATACCATATTACTGTACTCAGCAATAGGGGATAGTGTAGCATGCCAGTATTTCACATGCATTCATTTATTTAATATCAGCATTGAGCACCAAATTTTTTTTTCTTACTATTTAAGGTGGGTAAAATCGTATCTCACTGTAAAGCTGAATGACACAAAGTGATACACAGCTCCATATGATACACGTTTGTCATGTCAGCAGTTGCAGAATTAGGTAGATGTATTGATAAATTGATTGACCAGCATCCTCCTCCCCCATCAATAACAATGAAAAAGGTCAATTGGGTGTGTCACACGTGGCCTTCAAAAAAAATGTAAGTGCTTTATCATTTTTATGTATTATAACTATTAATATTGTCTCATTATATTTTACCCAGCCCTAAAATTATCCATATTTCATGTGAATTGAGCCATGCTTCACTTATTAATCCTTCCAGAGAGCTGGGTTTCAACAGGCTGTTCCCATGGGAGAGACTTTATACCTCCACAAAACAAATATTGACTTTATAATTTTTTTCTTATTATTTAAGATGGGTAAAATCATATCTCACTGTAAAGCTGGATGACAAAAAGTGATTTTGTATTGTGTAGGTGTTGCAGAGGTGCAGTTTCTTTGTTTCTCTGGTGTGCTTTGCAAAGATGCACTTCTTACCCTGCCTGTTTCTCCCCTCATGGTGCATCACCTTTTTGCTGCAAAAAGAAACTAATTCTTAAACGATGCATAGTTTTCATGCTGCGGAGAACATATTCAGCTCAGGTAATTCAGCTAAGTGTTCAAACCTGCCCGTCATCATTGTGGTGCTATAAGGAGTGCAGCACCAGCCTAATAAAGTTACTCAGCATTCAGTCTGCTCACGCCAAAGCTGCATCCCTCATAGCCAAACTCAGAGAAACCGGAACTGTGGATGACAAACCATGTAGCAATCGTCCAAAGACTGCTACCGACGAAGAAGCCTTAACTATGGTTTCTATTAGCCTTTGCGAAAAGTCCACGATGCAGCATGACATTTAAGTCACTCTGTGTATATATAGTCTATGAAGTGTTTTAAAACATGAGTAAAAGGATAAACTCCATAATTGGTGATTTTCCCATCAGGTCAAATCTCCTCCCAGTTTATTTTGAATTTTGCTTTTTTCTGCTGCTGTTTCATGTGTGTAGGCCTCTGACTGCATGACTTACAGCAGTGATTCTACTTTTTGCCTCTTCTAATATACAGTAACAGAAAACGGTTGAGAATGCAAGCAAATTTTGCTTCAGCAGACGTTTGCTTCATCTAGACTGGATAAAAACATTCTTACACACAGATACAGGAATGCTATTCATTTAAGTATCTGCCTGCTGCTCGAATTTGTGCTCTTATGGCCTTGACATTTTTGAGACCACCCGTCTGAACAGCTATTTGATTCCATTCTATGTAGCTTGTAGGTTGAGCCAAAGATAAAATTCTCCCATATCCTATTGTGCTCAGCTGTTGAAATGATCTCTGATAAGCCTTTCCGCCAGGAAGCGAATGTCATCACACACAGTACATCCCTCTTCCGTCAGGTTAATAGTCTTAAAGCCTGCATGAACACGTCCTAAAGGGAATGCTAGGAATACACTGCTTATTATCAGGGCAGGTCATTGGTATGAATGACATATTTCCAAATGCATTCATTGGTTGCTGTGAATATGTGTGATGTTGACACGCCAGAGAAGTATCAGTCGCTGCTCTCAATGTGGTTCTAAATGGTAACCTATAATCTAGAGATTTAAGTTTAAACCCAGAAAACATCATATAGGAAAAGCACAATTGTACCCAATCCCCACTCCCATGCTAGCCTGCATTCACGTTGCTCTTAAACCTTCTGGACCTGAGCACACTCACATAGTCATCACAATACTACATTTTGTGGTAGAGAAAGGTGTGCATGCAAAACAAAATTGACTTAATGGGTGTACTTAATGTGGCTTTTTCGATTGTTTTGATTGTGTTGACACAAAGCCCTCTCATACATTATAGATTTATTTTTTGGTAATACAATGCGGAGATTTTCATCTCATACATTCATTTCATACTCGTGCTGCACAAATCTATAAGAAGATCTTTAGAGAAGCATTGTATGTTGTGTTCCGTGCTCAGGCACAGTACTCATGTCCAGAGCCCAGTTCAGCGTCTAACGGGAGTCCAAAAGAGAAAATGAAATTAGCTTTCAGGTTGGGGTGGATTCCCTAAAATCCCTCTTTCCCCTACTGATTAATGTGACACTACAGTACATTTGCCTTCTGTGAATGTATCACTACAGATATTAGGCATCTGACCCCCAATAGGTGTTCTTAGCTGTCTTATGCTGAAGATTGTTAGTTCAAACCCAGGCTTTGCTAAGATGTTGGACCCTTGAGCAGCGATTTTAACCTCACTTGTAAGTCACTGTGAATAAGTGGTTCTGATAAATTCTGTAAATGTACATGACCAAGAATATGGAAATAGGCAATGGCTACCTTCAGTGTCAGGTTGTTAGTGTTTGGAAGTGGGAAAGCTTAATCTGAGAGAAACCTAGGAGGAAAATGAGACAGGGCATACCTAAAAAGGTATATGTCAACCTAATCCCCTTGTGTTAAGCCTCTTTTTCGTCTTTCTGCCTACACAGATAGAATTACAGTCTTTCTTTTTCTAAACATTAAATGGAAGACCTGGATTGTGCACTCTCTTCTGCCTTCCCTCTAATGTTATTAAGGCCTAATCATTATCAGCTATTATAGCATGTTCCAAAGTCATAAACAGGTCCATCTAAGTGCTCAATTGCACTATAGCTGTCGTTACTCACTGGCTTTCACAGTTTCTGAGACCTAATAAAACAAAGCTGACTCTTAGCTCATACATCTTGCTTCATATCTGATACAGTTCTGTACTTGGGTACAATGTGCAGGGAACATCTGGATGCAATTGGGTTCCCTTAAATCATGGGAAAATTAACAAACATAGCAGCATGCTGAAGCCTATGCAATTTAAACGATTCCCAAGGTAATAGCAAGTAAGTCTGCAGTTTCCATCTGATTATGCTGACTTGTGAAAGCCAGATGTTTAAAAAATCAAGCATTTCACACTTTTGTTGCTCATTTCATTTTCCTTGTAATACATTCATCCATTTAGTACATGCTTGGTGTTTTTCGGCTTTAGGCTACACTTGTTAAAGTGTTCTGGGAACAGTCTTAGCTTGGAGCTGTCCCAAGTTCCCTTAATATGATGCTTTTCCTTTCAGTTAATAGATGTTCTGGACAAGTATTCAAGTGGTTTTGCATGGATTTTCCCTTTGTGTCATATCGGATTTGGGGTTTTCATCAGAGCAGCCTAGAAACCACAGATGTGGTTAAAACCGAAACATGTAAAAATGAATTAGATCAGCGACAAGGATTTAGTTGACCCTGAAGGGCAGAGAAAATACACTTTGTGATTATTGGAGTCTTTGAGTAAGCACTGGTTTATTATCTGTCTATCCTCAGATTTCATGCATGATGTTTGGATGGAATTTATAAAACGCACATAAAACGCAGGGGTGATTCTTGCGAGGTACTTTTAAAAACAGATTTATGCAACATAAACCACCAGCTTGCACTGTGGCTCATTTCAGTTGTTTTAACGCTAAAATATGGCTGCTGTATTCAAGCTGTGATTTTACATCACATTCAATCTCCTTGAACGACATTAATTATGAACTATGTGGGTTACCACAGTGTGTATTCTGACAGTGGTCAAGTGTCCTGAACAGATCTACATAATCCACAGATCTACTACATGTAATGCAGCATTCTGTTTTTAATGTGTAAAAAACTAAAGTGTTAACCCACATGTAAATGCATGTGGTTAAAATCATATCAGGATACAAGACAAATGACATAACAAGGTGTTATGTATCTCTTTTCACACATTTGGCAACCTTTCTCCCACATCCAAAACAAGTCGTCTGAAACAGCCACTTAATCTGTGTCAAACTGTGTGTGAACCAAACCGTAACCACTGTGGACTCATGGTCCTGACCTTGTGTTTGGTGGGCTACCCTTTAGCTTCTGATCTGATTAGTGCAGTCGCCTGTGTCATCCAGACGAGGAGAGCACTTTTGCACACAGAATTACTTTCTAGGCTTCTTTGTGAGCTGTGATACACATAATGGACCTCATAGCTTTGTTATAGTAGGGGTCCAAATTCCTTCACATACGCATGTGTGTTAGCTTCAACCCCCACGTTCCCAGAACGCTCATCAATATTCCATGCACTCATTAGCACATGCACAAATCTGTGGGAGCATAAAACCCCCACCTTTCATGCGCGCACATATGCACACTGGGAAAGCCCAACATCTTCCCCCTTCACAGAAGTGAGAACAATGCTAGTTGCCACTATGCACACACTCACACTTCCCTCACATATCCTTCACATATCCCTCACACAACCCCCACTTAGCTCAGAAGCTCAATGTCAGTGTATCTTATGCACCACCATCAATGTGGTGGATATCAAACGCAGAGCTGTCAGGCTCCAACTCATTTTACAGCTACTCTAAACTGTGGAAGAGTTATAAACAAGGTTTTCTCATTTCACCCTGAAGTAATGTAATTTTGAGCGACTGTAATCTGCGACTATATGCTTAGTAGTTAAGGTACTGGACTGTGAACCAAATCCCACCTCTGCAAATCTGCCAGTATTTACTCCCTCCCATTACATACAATGTAAGTCTGTACCAGTTGCAAGTTGCTCTGGATAAGAGCGTCCCCTCAAATTACTGAATGTAAAGATCATAAACCCTTGCATCCACTGGATCCGATAAAGGACTGGTAAGGGCTTAGCATAGACAATAATACTGTAAGTATGGAATCAATTGGACCTGGAATGTATGGAATCAAAAAGGGAATCAATCAACCTAATGCATGTTTTTGAACTGTGGGAGTAACAGAAACCAGAGCACCCACAATAAATTCATAGGGACTCAGGGAAGGACATGCAGACTCCACATAGAAAGGACCCAGACTATACCTGGGATCAACTCAGGACCTTCTCGCTTTGAGGACACAGTGCTGGCCACCCCCAAACAATTTAAGCAATACTCATTTTTAATTGCTGTTCATTTGTATATAGTATTATTGTATTAGGCATAGGAATAAGTGAATTTAATTAAATAATCCTATCCTGCAACCTATTAGCCTAGAGACTGACCCAGCTATTGTGAATACAGTACAGTATTTCTGATTAATTAGTCTGACCAAAAGGTCCAGGAAATTATGACTTTATATTATATATGCATAAAATAAGATCAAGGGGCAATATCCAGTCTAGGTAAAGCACATTTTTGAGCTGTTCCTACGGTCGCTTGGCATGATTTTATTCTATCACCACAAAATGTATCTACTCTTGCTTCACTGCCTATGACTAAACCAGTGATATATAAATTGCTGACAACAGTGCTTTTGCCTTATATAGTGCTTTTAGTTGTGTGATAAAAATTTAATGCCAAATTCATATTTCCAAATCTATACCTCTATCTCTTCTGCCAATGAACCACTGCCCCCTGCTAAACCGCATCTAAAATCAATGTGAAGATGAATTAACAGCTAAAGATGAAGGGACATACAGTGGAAAACTCCTGCTGAATGCTATAATGGTCCATAAGTAACAGAGTGAGACTGGGTGCTTTCTTTGTGTTAAGCAATACATCATTCTTATGGGAGGTACTTATGGGAGGCAGCACTGTTCATGGATCATCCTCTTTTACGCGTGCACCTCGTTCCAATAAATAACACGGGACATGTGAATCAATTACTAACAAGCTCCGGAAGTCCTATCCAGTAGTCTCTGGGCTTAAAGATGTGATTTCTAACATGTTTGTATATTCCACAAGTGTATCCTGTTTATACAAAATACTTGCCATGTAAAATACACTGGTACTGTACAAATTTTGTTCCTTAGAAAATCAGTCTGTTACGTGGGTCCAAGCCAAAATTATAGGTGGTTTGTTGTTTTCAGATGCCCGTGAATCGCTCTTTAAAAGAAATTGGGACAAATGCTATAATTATTCATAATTATTCAAAATAAGTGTCCCTTTCACAGTTGGAGCTTCCCTGTATGGAATTTAGACAAGTGACCTCAAAGTGCATCACAAACTCAAGTAAGCAAGTTTTCTGTGGACCAATTTCAGTGTGAGTCCACATAAGAATGGGAAAATCGAGTGATCTGAGCAACTTCAAACAAGGCAGGGTCATTAGTTCTAGATTAGCCATGGGCAGTACTTCAAAACCTGCCAGTTTTGTGGACTTTTCTCATGCAGAAGTGTCAAGATTATACAGAGAATGGTGTGATCAAGTAAAAAGTGGGCAAAGTCCAACAAAGTGGGTTCCTGTAGACATAAAACAACCTGTACTGTACAAACTGTAGCCGAATACAATGTTGATGTCAAAAAGCACAACTTTTAAAAAAAGAGCGCTTATGAAGAGGAAGTATGGTGGGGAATGGTATATTTTAAAGGTCAATCAAATGATGATGAGGAACCTAGCGGTTAAGGTACTGGGCTCTGGACCTGATGGACCTGATGGACCTGATGGTCCAAGGTTCAAATCCTACCTCTAACAAGCAGCCACAGTTGGGTCCTTAAGCAAGGCCCTTTACCCACCATTGCTTGAATTGTAAGACTTGATGAGTTGTAAGTCGCTCTGGATAAAGGCGTCCCCTAAATTCCGTAAATGTAAAACGACAGCAATGTCTGTTTTAAAATACTGACACTGAGCAGAACAATATTGTCTATGATGTAACTAGATATAGAACCACTAACACAGTATCTTGTGAGCACTGATGAATGATTAGAGGACGATAAAGACAAACTGTGGAGCAACAGATAAGCTATGGTCCCTGACTTTATATCTACAAGATGGAGCTGATTGTCTCTAATAAATTGAACAGTAAACGAACAGTGTTTTAAAACTTCAGCAGCACCGCTGTGTCTGATGCAATCCTACGAACTCACTTGCTCATCACTGCAGTGAACTATTGGGGTGAAAAAGCTTAAGACAAGAAAACCAACTTACACTGTGGTCTTGTAAACAAAGTTACAATCTAAATATTAAAAGGATTGACTATAAAACTCAAATCGAAACATATCTTGGTGTTCAAAATCTTCCTAAATGCTGTGTCTTTTTTAAAAGATTAGTCTTTAGTTGGTAACTGCTACAGTCCACCAGTCGTCATGTATTGATTTGTAAAAATGTCCAACACAATCAAACCCTATAGAGACTAGTCTTACATTAAACACAAGCTAATTGGGACTTTATTTAAACTACAATTAAACTATTTGAAGCCAATACCATTGAGTGAAACAACAATAATTTAGTTTTTGGCTCATTGTTTTTGCCCTGGAGTGTATAGTGTTATTCTGTTCAGAAGTAAGACTACAGAATAGAGATATGAGTTCACTTTGTAATTCCAATACAGAAGACATGAACGTAAGCTTCAGTTCCTCCCAATGTACCGCCAATAAGATTTGTTTCAGATCAAATGTGTTTATAGAGGCTGCTTCACTTTTACACAGCTCTAAGCCATTATTGATTTTTAGCAGGTTTTATATAAAAGGCTCCGATTACTGTGCTGGAAGAAATGGAAAGATCGCAGAGAAGAGAAAGACTTGTGATTGGTGAGCGACGTGAGAAGCATGTCTCCCTGACATATTACACTTCAGTTTTGAAGGCTCCCTTTTTTGTTGCTGTCTGCCAGAAGATGAAATGACTTAGGGCATCTCTTCACAGGTGGAAATACAGAGGAAATACAGAGAGTTTCTCATATACACATATAAAAAGGGATAAAGGTGAAAATAAGGTGTAAATGCTCAGGGATTTAATGTGTTGCGCAAGGGAAAATTCAGGTTTTCAAATCTAAACTTGTCTAGCAACACCTAAGCTTGGGAAAGTCCTAACAAGTTATCTCGAGGATACATTTTCATTGCACTCATGTCCTCCAAGATTGACAGTTACAGGAAATAGTCTTGTCTATGGTCTTATCATGTAACAATAAATAACAAATCTGCCATCAGTCATTTTGTTTCACTTCCTGCGAATTCCTGGCTTGTTTTTCCAAGCACTCATTTTGCTGTTGTTGCTGTTCCTATTGTAAAACAGGGCTTCTCTCAGCAGGGAGCTAGTTTCTCTCTTCCCGAAACAAGCATGATGTTCCTTAAGATGTCAGAGTCCCACAACCCACAGAGTATTGAATAAATAATATTTGTGAGCCCATGTACGCATGATTAAATCACATTAAAGCACCGCCTCAAGTAGCTTGTTTTGTGTGTATAAATTGGGGACAAAAATTATTTGACTACACACATCAGATTTTAACAAATACTTTCATTCGTTGTAATATTTGGTTGGAAAAAAAAACTATTTTTGCTGGACCCCACAAAAAAAACTGATACTGCTCATAAAAATTAGGGGATATTTCAAAAGAAAATATCCCATAATTAAATATCCTCTAGTTTTTGTTAACAGTATATTTTGCATGTGTCTTAAAAATAGTAAACTGTATAATAAATACTAAAAATATAATGATGAATAAATATTATTAATGGGCTGCATGGTGGCTCGATGGGTAGAACCGCTGCCTTACAGCAAGAAGGTCCCGAGGAGCGGCCTGGGTCCTTTCTGTGTGGAGACTTCATGTCCTTCCTGTGTCTATGTGGGTTTACTCTGGGTACTCTGGTTTCCTCCCACAGTCCAAAGACATGTGTGTTAGGTTAATTGGTGTCTCTAAA
>JAUZSU010123415.1:0-17834 GCA_034780255.1 Parotocinclus maculicauda | reverse complement strand
TTTGTGTAGAATTTTGAGGAAAGAGATTAATTTAATACAATTTGCAATAAGGCTGTAACGTAACAAAATGTGGAAAAAGTGAAGCGCTGTGAATACTTTCCGGATGCACTGTATTTATATAATATGGGAAGCAGCTTTTTCCTTGGAGCTTCCATAAAGACTGCTTTGCATCTAGGCCTCGTCATTCTGGACCTGAGTTCAAACCTACTGTCTGATGTGACTGTCAAACAATGAATTCATTTTCAATGGATTTGACACTAATTGGACACTCTTGTTTTAACTATATAAAGTATGCAGTTTGGAAAGAGGCCTAATCCTCACCCTTTCACAGAGATGCCTAGTAGATAAGGTAAATACATTTAAAAGTTGGCAGATACTCCTCAGAAAAACACAGTTTAACTTTGTTTCTCACACTGGTGTGTAGAGACTGAGTGTTTTTCTCATGATTCCATAATATTTTCCACAGAATTTGATCTAAAAACACAATTGTGACTGACTACATGCCAGATGGTTGGCTTTTTGAAAAAAAAAAGTTTTGTAGCATACCTCTGTGATTAACTGTTTTTCTTCAAAATTAAACAATTAAAAGATCTTCATCCAAGAGTCTCCATAAATTCCATTGTTTTTGCCAGGGCGTATAGTTAGTACCCATGTTAATTCACCAGCTAAACCTAACATTAGTGACCTGCTTGTCTGTCGCTGCTTTAGGCAGACTGGCGTCATGCTGAATTACCCGATTTAAGTAGGATGACTGGTTTTTAAACATATAGGAAACTTACAATATTAGCTAATGTGTTTTAATTTTATTGCTATTGTTTTTTAGCAGGGTGGCTAACTGCTAGCTGATACCGAGGAAAGGGAGATTATGCTTGTTCTGTGTTTACTGGAAATCAAGGATTGTTCTGCCTCTTTAAGTTATACCATTTTATGTCTTAAAATATTAAATATCCTGTTGGGAAAGCTCATGGTACTTGGCTGGTAACAACAGAAGCCTACAAATGGAGTAACTAAGCACAGTGAAATTTTTTCAATTTGTCAACTATAAAATGGCTTACTGCTTATTTCAGGATATTTCACTGCCTATTCAGGTGACTTTGCATTTTCACTACCTTTAATAGTTAAGAACATTTCTTTTTGGTAATTTCAGGTCTGGGATTTTGCAAAGCTGCTTTGCGATAATGTGAAAAGTGCTAAAAAAATACAAATTCCCATACGATTCATTTTAAATAAATGCTTCTGTGCACGAGTCTGCTGTCTACAGGTGGCTTAGGATTTAAGTCAAGGGTGTAGAATTAATTTGGCAACCGAGGGGGGAATTGGGACAGATTAAAACTAGTTAAGTAAAGGGATATGCTAACTAAGGATGTGAACTTTAGCTTAATGTGTTTATAAATTATTCTTTCCAATGTTATCACCATGCTAATCAAGACAACAGCATTTCTGAAAATATTATAACATCTTAGATGTCTATATATATTTCAATGCTCTTTGACAATGTGAAAGGCTTAAAGTATTATCCAGAGTGACTTACTACTGATACGATGATCTTACAAGATAAAATCTAAGTTAAGGACCTTGTCCATAGTTCCAACCATGGTAACTTTCAGCAGAGAATAGATTTAAACTCTCAATTTTCTGTTAAATGTCCAGTACCTTAAGAAAGTTACTCTGAGCAAGCCTAACAAATATCCCCTTGGAGATGTCGAACAATTTAAGTCAGTACCTGCTGGGAATATCCTAATGAGCAACTACAAAACATGGCCATGCACTAAATAACCTGCTTCTGGTGCTGTAATACACAAATTTTCAAATTGTAGATTAAAATTACCGTTTTTTTCCCTTTCTTTCTTTCCCTCCAACTTGTTTTCTTTGATCATCTACAGAGATTCCCTGCACTTTGGTCCTCTCTAAATCACACAACTTATCGTCATAAGTGTGACAGATTGCAGTGTTGTTCAAACAGCACAGCTCTATTAATTTTAATTTATTATAAATGCATGTATTTACTTGGTAATCTAATTTTGTCATATCTGCTAGTCTTTATGATTAGTTTAGGTAATTCAATATAAAAAATAAGATTTTGTCTGAGAAATACAGTACTTTTTAAATCAGATTTAAAAAAGTGAGTACCCAAAGCAACTGGAACAATTCTGTTACAACAGTGGCGCCCCTGCTCTGTTTGTGCAACATAGACCGAGTCTCCATAACTCAAGCAATATAACCCAAGGATTTGTAAAACCTCAGGAACAGGGAGAAGGCAAAACTCAACAATAAACCTTGATTTAGTGAAGATCAGTCGGCTAAGGACAGGACCTCACCTTACCGTAGATAGGATATGAACTGTGGTGGTTCAGCACTGCCATAAGGGTTCAAATCCTGCCTCTGGCAAGGTGAGGTTTGAATTACTTTTCGAGTTGGTGAGGTTTTTTCAGAGGGTCTGTTTGGTAAGGGCTCTTAACGGTGTCTGGTTCCAAGGACGTGGATCCCTACAGGTGTTTTCTAGACTACTTGTCGAACTGGGGCTCACAGAATATAAAGGGGCACAGCTGTACCCTTCTGCTTGCCAATCAGTCATTAAGGCACCACTGTGCATAAAAATTAAGTTAAACACTACATTGATTAAGTGATATAACACAAGTGGGCATTAATCTGCCATGGATGAAAAATTAAAAACAAGTGAACACATGTCTGGACATAGCTTTTGTTGACTACGACCAGGGACAGGGTCTAGAATTTATAGCTCCTACACATAAATTTTGGGTTCACAAACAGACAAGGACGCTACTGTTTAACAACTATTTTTAGTTTCACAACATATGTGCGGAAGTGTTCTTAAGGGCTTAAATGTCTATTAATGGCACCAGATTTTAGAATGCAACTCTAGAACCAACAGACAGAATTTAACTCCCCTTGCCAGAGGTAGAATATGAACCCTGGAGGTTCAGCACTGGGAACAGATAATCTACAGATTAAAACATTTTAGTCTGCAAAGTTAGTTCTGCTGGTTACAGAGTTCCACCATAGCGCCATGGCAAAACTAGGGTATATTTTATCATGGGATATTTCATTTTGAAGTATCCCGCAATTTTTGTGAGCAGTACAAATATATATATATATTTTAATGTTTTAATGTTCGGGCTGCATCCCTTACAGTTTTAAGTTTCTGTGTGTATTCCAGCAGATTACTTCTTGTAGTAAAGGCTGTGTTTATGCTTGCCATGTAACCAGACTAGAGATTCCCCCACATGAAAATAATATATTTTTTTTCTGTACAATGAAGACACCCTTGATCTATGTCATGAATACACATGATCCCAGCCCGTACAGCATGTAGAAGCCAAGATTCATGGGCAAAGACACCAGTGCAGCTCAGGACCATGTGTTCAGTTTTTTTGCAATATTTACAACATTAAAATGATCATTATCAATGATCAATATTGTATGATCTTGTATTTTTCTTATTTGTTTTATTGTGTTCACTTTATTTACATTTAGCAGTGTAAAACAACTATTTTAGATAATATTTATGCTGAAATGGTGAAAATTCTAAAGGGTTAACAAACTTTCTAGCACTAGCATATATGTGCATATTTACTGTATGTTTCTTGCTACTCACGTGTGCCAGGCGATCAAAGCGGGCAAAGAGCTCATTGAGCATTCGAACAAGCTCTTGAGCTGAGAGGGTGGTGGACAGGTTTGTAAAACCTTTTACATCAGCAAAGAGAATACTGCAGGAGAGAAAACACACACACACACACACACGGATATTTATTTGTATCTGTAGTGTTCTGTACAGTTTTACTAACAACGGAATGGACATGACTGTCAGTTACAGTGTATATAACACACTGGTATAAATTTAAATCTTATGGTTATTCTAAACATTTCAGTCTGTCTCTCCTACTCTACCCTACTCACTATTGGGATGTTACCAGGCAAAATCTATTCGTTTTCCTTCACACTCCTTCATGCTGTAGTGTGATCACAGCTGAAAAACAGTCATGTTTCTCACATACAGTGGTGAGAGATCAACAAGATGTCTAGCGCCCAAGTCAATTAATTCTGGCATCATTTTAAGATAAGTAAGTGAACAAGTGTACAGAAATAAGATGTAACTGTCTACATTTTGAACGACACATCACTGGAAGATGAATTTGTAAGTCAAGTACCAACAAATGTACAGGCAGAAAAAGTTAGGCTGTATCCAATTATATTTAACTCTAACAAAAAGATAATGGCAGCCCTATTATTTGACATACCATGATGAAACCTTCAATAAACCTTTAAAACTTCCTTTTTTAACATTTAAGCAGAGGGAGAACAAACAGTGAAATACATATTGCTTAAATAAAAAGGTGAAACCCTGTGGCACCACCCTTAAACTTGGAACCAGAGAATGTGATGGGGTGGAACATGTCAAAGTATATAGCTGTCATTATCCTTACAATCAGGATTCTGCTTCTTTTGTCATCAGCATACAACAGTAAATTGCTAGAGAGTTCTGTACGTGTTCAAATAGTAAAAATCTATTAGATAAATCTATCAGATCTAAAAATCTGACCAGTTATTCATGTTGGTTTGCTCAATCTTTAGGAGTGTATAAACTGAAACAAAAAAATAGAGAAATTCTAAAAAGTGCAAAGCAGAGTTACTAAAGGCAACACAATCTTAAGGAATATATATATTTATTCCTTAAGACTGTGTTTTATATATATATATATATATATACTACATTGTAAAAATATAGCCGAATATAGCTAAAACCAAGTGATAAAACATAAAGCTTTAAATGAATTTTTGCTTATCTATGTCGTGAGTCCACTGTTTCATTAGTGATGGTCAGACGGAACTAATTGCTTTTTATTAAAAAGTTAACAGATTGCACACCATTCATGACAGTATTTATGTATGTATCTTATAGCTCTGTATATAAATGTAAGATACAGTATAGAAATGTACTTAAATTGGAATTTCCAAAAGAAATAACACAAAATCAATACCAAGTAAAAAAAAATAAGCTATGTTAATACATTTTTATACCCACTTAATCAAATTTAGAGTACAAGGGCATGAAGTGTTAGGTGCTCACCACTCTGGATAGGTGGTCAGTCCATAGCAGGGCACAGTTCCACAAACAGGCACACTAAATACACCAGTTGACTTGACGCATGCCTTTGTAATGAAACTAATGAAACTAACAGAGAGCGACTGGAACTGTGAGCTGTGTGAGATGGTTTTAGAAAGTGTACCACTGTATCCAAGCATATTTCAGAATGCCGTATGCTACTTTTGATGAATTAAATGAATAAACATTGCTAAATTTGTTTGCGTTAGAAGGAGTTGTTTGGAAAGAAACAGTAGTGAATACTTATGCCCATTACTATTTAAAATAAAAATCCGAGATCTATAATTAATGAGGTCCTGTGGAGGGTTAAGGTCAAGGCATTAGAGTAGTGAAAAGTGCAGTCACCTGACATTCTCATAGCGGTGGATGTAGATCCGGTGAAACTGGTGCTGCAGATTTTCATCTTCCACGTTACTCATGTCATTAATCATTTCCAGCACCACAAATCGTGGCAGCACTGACAAAACCAGACGTTCCTGGGACAGGGAAATATTGGTAACTTAAAAAGTAGCTTAATTGCCCTTATTGTTCAAACACCATTTGTATGAATAATATATTGTGCATATTGTACACACCCTTAAATGCATTTATTTTTTCCTTTTTATTCACATTAATGTAAAAGTAAATTCAGGCCTTCAGGAAATAAAGTAATGTAAATCAACTATTTGATATTCTGCAGAACTCCATGATGCATGATGGTTTATTTGTGGTGCTGTTAACTGGTACTTCTTAGACTATCTGCAGCAGTGCTAATGCGCGCTTTTCCTTACCTGGGGTGATCCTCATAAGAGTCAGTTTGATTGTAAAAAAATGGCCTCAGCATTTTTTTAAATGACAGACCTTTTACTATTATACTAAATGATTGACCATACTTCATTAAAGCATCTATGAAGTAATGTTTCTCTTTAGTTCAGTTCAGCTTTTCTTTTATTATATTATTAATTAATAAAACACACAGAAATAAAAAAAAACCAATGATTTTTGCTAAACAGGTCACTGGGTATCCACTGGATCCTGCCTTAGTGACTGTAAATGATCTCAAATGTTCAGACTAAGAAAGAGGATCTGAGGATATGGTACTTCTGGCAAATACTGTAACTATGAGGTCACACAATTATTGTGCGTTACCATAAAACTATAAAAATCCTTTATTTTTCTCTATACATTTTCCATGGTCAAAAGCGACTACTTATATTTATGTAAGAACCAAATGTCTGTTTTAACATGTTCACTTTAACAACTGACATCTTAGCAATTCTAACAAATTATAATAGGAAAGAAAACTCTGTCTTTTAACTCGGGATGATGCGGCCATAAACAGCTGGTCAAACGTTTAAAAAAAAGAAGTTTAGAATGTGTATTTTAATTCCTATAAATATTTTAAATGTCAAATGTTATTTGCATATTTTTATGTCCTTTATTTTTTATAAATATTGATTTACTATGCATTAGCTGCTTGCATAAATGTTGCACACGGACAATTTTAGGAAAAGTGGAAAAAATGGAAAGGCTTTCACTCTGCTTAAAGTGATTTTAAAAGGTGATATTCCATTGCTTGTTCTGGACATTAGTGCTTATTCAAGCTGACTCATTCCCTCTAGGTTTTGTGCACCAAGGCTATGTATTTGTATGTGTTTGTTCTTCTATATTTGTGATTGTTAATGTATGCATGTTCTGTACATTCGTTGTGTATTTGAACAGCCTGAGGACAGAGCAAAGAGTGATAAGTACAAAAGAATAAATCATCAATAACTAAAGGATAATTTTCTGCATGTTTCACAGAAGGAGTGATAATGTATAATAGTTTAGGCTTTGGATATTGTGTAGCTGGTAGCGTTTCACTCATGTTTTTACCTGTATCCCTGACATATTTTTCTGAAAGTGCTCTATTTACATTACAGTGGCATAAAAAGACCATTTTTACAGATGGTGTTGTTAAATGGCTCATACCTCTATATGATTTTCTTTTAAGGTTTAAGTGACACAAGCAACAGCTGATGTATATTTATTTGATCATTATCATTTTAAATTATTTTTATTTTATTCTAATATGTGGCTATACCGTCATCATATTGTAAAAAAGCACTAAGGACAAAGTGATTGTTAATCGGTATTGCTGTACAATAAATATCTTAATTATTTTGGGTGACCAAAAGACAGCTTAGTGTAAATATAAATTAGATATAATAAACATAACTATACATTAAAAAGAAAAACTAGGATATAATTGATATTGAATAAGGATTGCACAAAGCACTCAACATATTTTTTTCCACTAAAGGAGTCTAACACAAATACAGTAAATATTGTAATCCATTGTATGGCTTATTTTCCTAAAATGGTTTTATAATAAGTTACTACAGATATAGTGCAAATAATTTTTTTTGCGGGAAAAACGCATTTTCAAGCTACTATAACCCATTTAGTTTTACATAATTACTGTTATAAATGTGGAATTAAAAGTATCCACACAAAAGCGTCTCATTATTATGGTTCTCATGAGTTCATTTATGCAGTGAAAGTGTAGAATTAGCCAACAATCAGCCAATCTAAAAAAAACAACACGAAATACTACAGGGACCAAGGTATGTGAGCAGTCTTTTAAATAAGTGGGTTTGGTTTTACTGATTGCTTCAAATTATGTCCACACTCATGACCACCTGTTTAACCATCCTCACTGACGAACACTGTCAGGCCATACTGAAGAGCTCATCGACCTTCAGCTTGGTGCTGTTAGATTAATCATTACTACAAGTCAGGTCATCCCTGCTAGAGCTGTTCTGGTCGAATGTGAATGCTACTATTTTAAAGTATATATGACTAGGACCAACAGCAGCTCAGTCACAAAGCAGTAGGATACTTAAGCTCACCGAAAGCGACTGTAAAGTGCTGAAGTCAATTCCAAAATGTCTCCCAAAGCAACAGCAGAATAAGAGTTTCATGGTGTGGGTCTCCTTAGCTAAGCGGTCACACCATACTCTATTATAGTAATGAGCAACAGTATTTTGAGCAAGTACATTTGAACAACCAAACAAATACGATACGAATGGCAGTATTGTCCTCTCAGCATGAGTCTTGATTTGACTCATGCTGAGAGGACAATACTGCCATTCGTATTTAAAATGCAAACTCATAGAAGATCAGTTTTTATGATAATGTCTGGCCCTCTAGGTCCCAATAAAGGGCAATAATAATGCTGCAGGGTAAAATGTGATGTGATGCATTTTTGCATTTGCACCTCTAACTTTGTGGAATTTAGGGAAACCCCAAAACTATGAGGACCCCTATGAGGTGCATAAGGAAAGGGTTTGCTAAAAAAATAATTTGGTGAAAAACAAATAGATCCCAGCCAACATACAGTATTTCCAGGTCTCACTGAATCAAGGTTTTAGGCAACTTAAAATTGATGTCTATGGTTTTCGAAACCACGTGATATTTGGGTGTCCATATATGATCACGTCCATGTTGTATAAAATAACCTTAAACTGTAGACTTGATGGGAAGATCAATAGTATAACGTTTTAATGGATACTAAAAGCATATCATCATGAAACCTTCATCATTTCAAAATAAAAGAACAAACACACACACACATTGTATTATATCATCTGTCTTCCAGGAATTCCTGGCCCATGTAAGAGAGTGTAATTGATTTAAAGATGAGAGGGGCAATCTCCTGAGAAAGGCAGACACTGTATTAGGACTCTCCTTGGAGAAAATGCATCTTCTTCCTCTAGCACATCTTTCTCTATTTTGCTGAAGAGGGTATCATTTGCCAGTCAAGTAGGGCCAATGCTGCAGCCAGTGTGTATGTGATAGTGTGTGTGCTTTGGCATTATAATACACACACACACACACACACACACACACACACACACACACACATTTGCCTTTCCATCATTGAGGGGACTTTCCATTAACCCAATATGCTGTCGTTATTTAATACTACACCTAATCCTAACCCTAACTTCAGATATTAAATATTACTGTCTGGTGTCAAATTGGTGATGATCTTGGTATGAATATGAAACAACCTGTAAGTGTTCAGCAGGTCTGAGATGCATTTTATTCATGACACACAAGTGTAAAGAATATAGTCTGTGATTTAGAAGCCAGTATTCACAGACATGTTGTGATATTTACACTGTTGTCACTGTAGATGTGAAAATAACAGAAACATTTAAGACTCTTTCTGTGTTTCAAAAGAGTTAAAACACACACACACACACACACACACACACACACACACACACGCACACACACACACCTGTCTCTGGTTCTCAGTCTCCAGACGGAGGCGTGCTTCGATGCACCTGCGTGTCTCCAGGAAGGCCTGGCGTTGGGCACGGTCTGCCAGGTAACTGATAAACACACCAGCGGTATTCATGCACAGGAACAATAACACCTGCGCACAGAGCTACAAAGAGAGAGAGGTTGTAGGTTGGTTAGAGGGATGGAAAAAGAAAGGACAAGAAAGTGAGCTAGGGCTTGGTCTATTGGTGCTTATTATTTAAAAGTAATCCTGAAGAACAATCAAATGCATTTAGATATATTTATACAATTTAGCTGATCCCTTATCCAGAGCAGCTTATGACTGATACAGTCTTACAGTCCAATCAATTGTCGGTTAAGGGCCTTACCCAAGGACCCAAAAGTGGCAGTTTTGCCAAGGTCAGATTTGAAACACTTCTGGTCCATAATCCAGTACTTTAACCACTAGGCAACCATTGTACTGCTCATACTACAGGACTTTTATTACTTCAAGCTGTGAGTGAGTAATACAATACACACACTTTGCCTGGATAAGGCAACTGATCATAAAATATTGCTCTGCCTAAAAAAATACATAAGAAGTGTAATATGACAAGAAACTTTAATACAAATATGTACAAGGATCAACAGTAACTGGAGTCTACTAATATAATTAGTAAGTTTGCTTCAAATTATATGCACAGTTAAGTAACGGACTATTAACAAGATGCACTAAGATGCTCTAAGATGTCACTTGATGAAGTGATCAAGATGAAGATGAAGATGAAGATGAAGTCGATCTGGATAAGATCACCTGCTAAATGCAGGTAATGAAATTTCAGTACACTGAACCACCAAGGCCTGCATCTCATACAGCAAACTGACTAGTATAAATAGTAAATGGCTCCGCTGGTAGCATAATTATCAACATCCTATTTAGGGTGCTGCTATGATGCTGTTCTATTTCTTTCCACTGAATTCCCTAAGGGTTTTACTGGTTGTTGCTCATTGCTGGGATTTGAGAGTATGCTTCACAAAACCAGAATGTTTAGCTAAATCTGTGATTTGCTATGAAGTAAAACAGCTTGGTGATCACCTGTAAGTGTTCAGCAGATCGGAGATGCATTTTATTCACGTTACACAACTGTAAATACTATGGGCAACATAAGTGAATAAAAATGTCCAGTTCAAAACTTTGCACAAATATTTGTTGTAATATGTGAAGCCTTGGCTGCCACCCTACATGTAAAAATAGCAGAAACCTTGGTAACCGTTTACAATAAGGGTACATGAAATAGCATTCATTCAAGCAGTATTTGATGAGTGAGTAATAATTAATTCATACACGTAATAAATCATGAGTCATCATGACTATACATGGTGAGAATGTGTCATGCAGGTCTTCATGCAGGAGCAATATATGAATTCATGTAGTAAGTAAGGCAGAAAATAATTGTTAAGCATTACTAAAGCATTACTTTTTCACGAGTTCATGATGCTTATGCCTCTTAAATTTACTAAAACACCATAACTGATGTCCAAATACATGTAGTATATATATATATATATATATATATATATATATATATTCTCACGATATTTTGCACGTACAATAATAAAGAAATGATATATAATTCTATAATTATATTATTATATTATATTATTATTATTATAATCTATAATTATACACCGTTTCTCTTTATACTTTCATACTTTTTTACTCCCCTTTACTCTGGTCTCTAATGGTCAGAACCCTCTTTTATTAGGTTTTGGATACTTTTATGGATGCGATGATAATGATTGATGATCCCTCATATCAATACAGTATATATAATTAGATAGAATAATTTATCCTAGACAAGTATCAGCATTTCAAATTACATTTGAGTTCAAGAATAATGTATTCTCAAATTTTTTTAAATAATTTCACCAATTTGTTTTAAGGGTAACATTTATCCTGCTTGCATCACCTTATTAGCTCATTGGTGAAAGTGCTTCCTATGATATACTGTACATGCAACCACCCTCACTCTATTTGGGAGTGTGAAAACCTGTTTAAAAGAATCATGTTCATTGCACCAGACAGATTTTTAAAATATTTAGAAGACAACATTTTAAACAGTAGCACAGCTGATAAAAGCAGCAATATCAAAGGTTTGGAATTGCTCATTTTGACATGTTGGTTAGGTTAAACATATCAAAGCTGAGCAGCCGGTGTCCTGGCTTTGTATGTGCCATGCTATGTACAACTACAAGAAAAAAAATGGGACAGTATGGAAAATGCATTTATTTCCTGTTTATTTTGTTGCAAATAGTATATGAGGTAAACAAACTAATAATGCTGCCGTCAACCACTTCTGGTTCTTTATCATGTCTACAGAGATGCTATGGTCGTTTTCTATACGAGTTCCTACATAAGGGTAATGGAACTACCCAAGTGCGTTTGACCTTGTTATATGTGTTGCTGTAGCAACACATATATTGTTATCTGATTTTTTATTATTCCACCAATTTTCGGTCAGTATCTCCTCCTAGAGCTTTCAAGCTCTGTTCACTTTTTATCACTCTTTAAAAAAATATCCCCATTCATTTTGAATGGCCCCATTCTAGTGATGTCAAAACCAGGACTCGAACCGGAGCTCGATCATAATCGACCGGGTCTCGGGCCTACGCCTGACCACAACCTCCCATGACTCGGACCCGCACCTGATCAAAGTCCACCGTGCCTCGAACCTAGGCTCAACCGGAATCGGCTGGGTCTCAGACCTGCTCAGGCCAGAACCAGCGGCACTGATGCAACACACATCCGCAGTTCCTCCGGGAGCTGCATTTTCTAGTTCTGTTTAATGTCCAATGTTTAATATCTGTTTAATATCCATTGACTGTTAATAAAAGTCATTAGGTTATGTTGATGTACCATAACCATGTACCTCAGAAGTGACCTTCCTGCTACCATGACTTCCCAATGGTAAAACCTCTCTTCCCTTTATCCATTTCTGAGTTCATAGATAGAGGTGTTAAAGACACTTACTGTCCCAATGTCTCCATTCAGAGAGAAAAAAGTTGTGCAAAGTACAGTAACCTTGTCTAAAGACTGATGGACATTACTGATGACACAGCATTTTCACTGCTGTCACCAGGGTGAAGGTGTCTGGTGTTAATAGACCCTAAACAGCTAATGGCCCCAAAATGCATCACTGATGATGTGTTAAGATTCTACAGGAGATATATTCGAAGAACCACTGTGCTGGAAAAATCAGTGCCAATGAGGAATTAACTTGACGCTGACCAGAAAGCAGCCGATGAGACATTGGAGAGACACTTGACAGCTTGGAAGATAACCTGGGGAAAGGGTGGAGAGGATTGGTAACTGAAGCCTCTGAGATAATGAAAGCAAAAGCAAGCTGAAGATTGTTCCATGTTGAAATGCCCACAGTGAAGCCTCGGGGGATAAGAACCCCAAACTAATGGTCCAAAAGCTACTGGCAAATGGGAATAAATGATTGACTCTGGACAAATGATTAATGAGCACTACATTCAGAACAATCAGGCCCCAGTATTCAACAGGCCCAGAGAAAAATGGTTGTATAGGGTTAGGGTTAGTAGATGAGGATGTAAATCAGAACACCTTTTCACTTTCACTTCAGTGAAGATTGGAGTTGCCCTTACCCTATTGTTCCTTTCCTTTATGCATGTGCGTTTCTACCTAACTTATTTTGAGTTTTGGATGTGCAGTTGGATTTGCCTCTTACTACAATTTCCTTCCAACATTTTAATAAACAGTATTTGAAGAACACTTCTAAAAGGTTTATGTTTGAGGTGACAAAATGGAAAATGCTGCAGAATTTCACGACATACATGAAATAAAAAATTCATATATCCACTTACTTTGCTTTATCTTGCTTCCTGTATGTCTAGGGGAGTCTAATTTAATTATTTAATGTATTTTGGTACAGGAGCATTTAAAGCTGTAGGCATGCAGCTCAAATAAGCAAGCCTAGAGCAACAGTGGCAAGGAAAATCTCCCTAAATGTGAAAAAACCTGGAGAATCAAGATTCAAAAGGGCACTCAACCTCTGTGGGCAGCCTAGATGTTATACGTGAAATAAATACATATTAGATAACACAAAAGGTTAATAGACTACATAAAATAAATACATAATAAACTAGATTAGACAGAATATAAGACTGAGCACTTCCCTTTGTGTATATGTCTCTTGGACCCATTTAGAAGGTTCCAGTACTATGCAAAAGTCATAAGCTTAGATTAGATATACCATTGTTTAATATGGTATAATAAACCATATAAAAATATTTCCCTGTCTCGTTATAAGAATACAAGCAGAAAATACAGAAACTGAGCAATATCAGCATCTGGCAGCTTTATATAAGTTTTCCATTCTACAGTATAAAGAATTAACAGGAATTAAAGCAAAAGCACCCACTTTTTCTCAATGAGAATGGGGTGAAAAGGCTAAGAAACACTGCTCACAAAAATTAGAGGGATATTTCAAATGAATATGAAGCAATTAAAAAAAGCACTTGATTTCATTGATTTAACAAGTTAATCAGAAAAACAAATTAAAAGAAAGTTGTTCCATTACGCAAATGAAATTCAAACTCAATTATGGTGATTAAGTACTAAATGATATAGCCATGGGGTGAACAGAAGCATGTCAAACTGGATGAGAGTGCCCCCACATTGACTGTTCAGTAGGGTGTATGATCACCTCCAGCAGTTCTTCTGGGATCCTCTGCCAGTTTTGCTCCAGGGAAACCTCCAGCTCAATAAATGTTGTAGGAGGCAATGGATGGTTAGCCAGGCATCTTCACTGTATATCCCAAGATTGTTCAATGGGTTTTAGGTTGAAAACGTGAAAGCCAGTCCATGTGTTTGATTCTTGCCTCCTGAATCACGTTGTTGACGGGATATGCATGGTATGGCCTTGCATTATCATCCATGTGAAGAAAATTGTTTCCAACTGGTCCAACATAAGGTACCACTATAGGGTATAGGACCTTGTTTCGGTATCTGAAAACAGTCAGTGATCCATTTCTGATGATGTGGGGTTCGATATGACCACCAATACTGATGACAGCCCAAACCATAACTCCACCACCACCTAAGGAGTCCCTTTCTCACATGAAACAAGTGTTCCTTGTTCACACCAGATCAGGATACGATGAATGTTGGGCTAAAAACTGAACCGTGACTCAGAAGAGGACAGTTGACCACTCATCACAGGTCCAATGACGATGCTCATTAGCCCACCTTTTACGTTGTTTATCAGATAATGGAATGCATACCACTGGTTGCCGAGCATGCAGTACAAACACAATGGAGCCATATTCATATGGTCTGGGTGCATATCCAGCATCCAGTGGCGTAAGAAACTTTCCCCACATCTCTTACATTGTTGCGCCTGCTCATTCTTCTCTTCAATACGTCCTATGGTTCTCCAAGCTTCACATTCAGGAAAATCGTGTTGCATCTTGTTTTTACATTAAGCTCAATACTATTCTATCCATTTACGATTATTTTCCATAATTGTTTTACTACTACAATGTACATTACCAGGGAGTTACATAATGAGGCTTGTTTTACCGTAGTTGATGGTGGAGAAAGCATGATGGCTAATAGATTAACCTGTTCCATATGTGAAACAAAGCCAGGTACCCCAGGAGAATCACAGTCTCCAAGGTGTGTGCTGTAACAAACAGTAAGTATAATCTACTGAAACAGTTTTCAATTTCACAGCAACACACTGGAAACACATCCACAGAGCATCACACTTCTGGCTAGCGCAAAAACTAGTCCAGGCACGTCTCTGCACCTGCTACTACAAATGCCCCATAGGATTTGTTTGTGTGTGTGTTTACAATGTTCCTGTTTATATTACATTGTGGGGAATTAACATCACCACAAAAATAGAATGGTCTGTAATGTAACCTTGTGGAGACTTTTGCTGGCCCCATGAAGACAACTTTTTTTTTACAGAAACCGTAACGTTCATTGTAAAAAGCATATTGTAACGCGAAGCGCTAAAAATGACAGAAACAAGTGTAGCGTTGCTGGGATGCAGGCGTTTATTGAGACGGCAGGCAAAAAAACGGCGTCAAACAGTCCAAAGTTGGTACACAGAGAAAACAAGTAATATTATCCAGGGGGCAGAGGAAGGACATAGTCTAAGGACGAAAAGATGGTCGGTAACGGTGGATACAGCGATGACCAGAAAGTAGAGAGTAGCCCGTGGCGAACAAGGGCCAAGAAAAGTTGCTTAGCCAAGTGAGTGTGGAGGTGACATCAATATATAGTGAGAGTGATTATGGAAGTGAATGAGTGCCAGGTGTGTGTAATCAAAAGAAATGGTGAAAGTGAGCGTGTGGTAGGTAAGAGTATGGTCGCACGAGCAGTCCGTGGGTGTGACGCATATAAGTCAAATAATCTCCATTAGGTTACTGAGGTTAAAGTTAGGGTGCAACATTAATTAAATACAGTGATCATCAGGTCAGTGGAAATTCCCCACTAGCAAAGCAAGACATAACTTGTGTTTGTGTGCTAAGGGCACTTTAGAAACACCAGAAACATGAAACATGCATGTTTTTGGCTGCAGGGGGAAACCAGTGTACCTGTTGTCATTATATAATTATATGGAATTTCCAAGGTCATAATACACTGCTCACAAACGTTATGGAAGATTTCAAAATGAATATGAAGAGGATCCCACAAGAACTGCTGGATAATCTGATCCTGTTCATGCTCCATCACTGTCAGTGTGTTTTGGCACTCTTGGGTAATCATACATCCTACTGAACAGTCAATGTGTGGCCTGACAAAATACAAAAAATAGATCTTGGTTCCCACAATCATATAAAATTTAACCTGCAGTAAATACAATAAAATGAAAATTATACAATCACTCCCGCTTTTTCCAGTTTTTCAATTTTCTTCAACTTTTCTTCAAGTAACACAGGACCTGATACATTGTGTATGCTGTCTTGTAGATTGTGCAGGTGGTTACTGTGGTGATATACAAAGTACACCATGTGGAAGTTTCGGGACACCTACACATTACAAATACAGGAACATTTCTGATTCTTAATCCATAGATATTAATATGGAGTTGGTCCCCATTTGCAGTTTTCTGGGAAAGCTTGCTGCAAGATTTTGGAACTGTCCAGACCAGATGACGGACACACATGTGTCACATACGGATGTCTGTCTCACAATCTTTGTATTTGTTGACCAGACTTACGGAAAGAATGCCAAATTTTCATCTGTTGCTATTTTCCATGAAGATATTGCAGAACGTTTCCAAGTTTCCTGCAGTAAAGGATAATTTAACAAAAGTCTAAGACTTGGGGCTAAAGTATAAGACCGTATACTTTACTACTAGGAACTTGGCTCCAGGTAGCAACTCCATGGCACCATTCTGTGATCTGTATTCACAGAGTTTGAAAGTGTTGCAGGTAGTAAACACCTCAGCCAGATCTTGATATTCTGGAGGGATTCTGGATGGATTCAAAGACAAACTGCACAGAGCTTCACTGTAATATAAAAAAAACAGAACACACACAGGTCATGTCCTGCCCATGTTAACATGGAGCCACATATACCAGAGGGTTGTTGAATATTTATGTGTATGGAACATTTTAGTATGTAAATTGGAAAAAATACCTGTGTCAACTGGATGCCCATCCAAGTTTGGATATTTATGTGAGTCCAATGAATGTTAAGCTGTTGTGCAAGTTAGCATGAGATACCTGCTGTTTTGGAGTTAATCAGAACTGTAGGATTTTGTGAACACCAACATGTATTGTTAAAATCCAAGATACTGAGATGGGCACAGTGCTCTCCTTTTTTAAGTTAGGGAGATGGATATAGCGATGTCATGTAAATAGCCATTTTCCTTCAAATACCTTCACATACCCTCAATGTTTCATCCATTGATTTTACTTTGTGACAGTTTTGGAATATTTTTCAGTTATATTTTTCATTCAAATATCACACTAAACAACACAAGGCTATCACAAGACTATGGAATGTGCTGTATGTGTGATATGGAGATAACAGCAAGCACACAAGAGCTTTACTCATCACTATCACTTACATCTCGCAGCCTTAGGCTGCCCCTTATTTGGAGCAAACTAGTATATATTACATTCTCATAGTAACATGACCAAAATGATGTGAATGACATGATATTGTAAAGAGAGAATCATTTTAGCCATAACAACTATAACTGGACTTTCTTATAAATACATGCATGGTTATATATTTATTAAATGTCAGTTTTGTAAACTAGAAGCCTCAGACTGTGGAAACATGGTATTTAGCCACTGAAAATAAATTCTAAAAAAATGTTTATACATACAAAGCGGATTCCAAAAAAGTTGGGACACTAAACAAATTGTGAACAAAAACTGAATGCAATGATGTGGAGATGGCAAATGTCAA
>JAUZSU010123394.1:0-17837 GCA_034780255.1 Parotocinclus maculicauda | reverse complement strand
TAATAGGATTTGTTTCGGTACTTTAGGATTTGGTCCGAATAAGCGGCTGGTCCCATTAACCGGATTCGACTGTACTTGCTATGACAAAAAGCAGTATCGGTGCATCTTTACTGTAAACAATCTAATATTTAGGTTGCGTTTGTATGATTGCTGTGTGTACACATTTAGCTAGTTTTCATGTCACTTAATTTGTTGTAAGGCAAGTGAGTCTCCATCCTCAAATCTTACATGCTCTTGTACACATGAATGCTTAAAGTTCTGATTCCAGACTGTTGTGTGAGCAGACAGCAGTATGAATCAGTCGGAGGTTGTGGCTGAGCTACTAAAGGAGCTTTCCAACCACAGCGAGCGGGTAGAGGAGAGGAAGGCGGCTCTGTGTGAGCTCATGCGGCTGATCAGAGAAACCCAGTTGCACGTCTGGGATGAACACTTTAAAACAATTCTCCTGCTGCTGCTGGAAACCCTGGGTGATGCAGAGGTAGGCGGTTTACAGTGATGTTTGCGCATGCTTAAAAAAGAGAGAGACAAATTGTGATTCGTGTACATTTTCCTCAGCATGTGATCCGTGCCCTTGCACTGCGGGTTTTAAAGGAAATTCTAAGCAAGCAACCCTGGCGCTTTAAGAACTATGCAGAACTAACCATTATGAAGACTTTGGAAGCTCACAAAGACCCACACAAGGAGGTCAGACAATCCCATCTCAAACATTATACAAGCTCAACTGCACAAGGTACAGGAATTGATCCATTTGTCTGTGCGCATGTGTAGGTGATCCGGGCAGCAGAGGAGGCAGCGGCCATGTTGGCGAGCTCCATAAGTCCGGAGCAGTGCATTAAGGTGCTTTGTCCCATAATTCAGTCAGCAGACTACCCCATCAACCTGGCGGCCATCAAGATGCTTACCAAAGTCATCGAGGGGCTGTCCAAGGAGGTTCTGCACCAGATGCTTCCAGAGATTGTCCCAGGTCTCATTCATGTAAGAACCAAAGTGTAGTATGTGTAATAGGATCCTGTTAAGCTGCAAAGAGCTCTGGAGCTTTCTCGCATTTCTAGTTGCTTTTTTTTTTCTTTCTTTAATCGTGAATGTGACGGCTATGTTAACCTGCTGTGTAGGGTTATGATAACTCTGAGAGCAGTGTTCGGAAAGCTTGCGTCTTCTGCCTTGTGGCCATCTATGCCGTCGTCGGGGAGGATCTCAAACCGCACCTTAGCCAGCTGCCTGGAAGCAAGGTGGGTAACACTTATCTACTTAAAAGTACAGGATTTTCGACTCCAGTCTTAAGAGCTCACTGGCTAATTTCACATGCAGCCTAATAAAGCTTAAAATAAAAAAAAATCTTCATAGGTCAATTGGAATATAATTACCATACTGAGACCAATGTAAACGTTACATTCCTGTCTTGATAAAATAGTTATGTAAACCTTTTGACGATGTTGAATAAAGAACGTACTGATTGAATGCCCCAATACTAACGATATTAGAAGTACTCTCCTTTTTTTTATCCAGTGTAACCACTGTAACTCTTGTGTGCCATGTTTATGGCCTGCCTTGAGCCCTGTGCTGCCAGTTAAGCAACCCCACTCCGTCTCTCTATAGAATGTATGGAATAATAAGTAGGGAATCATTTAGGATACAGCCCAAAGTTGTAAAATGTCAATACCTCCATTGAAAAACATCACTGTTAAAATGCTGTTTAATCAGTTTACAAATGCTGGCTGATGATGGCAATACATTTCGACAAACGCATTGTAGACCGAGAAGTTTAATATATACTGTATACAGTGTTCCCTCACCACTTTGCGGTTCACCTTTCGCAGACTCTGTGCATAGCGGGATTTGAAAAAATATTTCCCGGGTTTTTACCCAACTTTTACATTTAAAATATCACAATTTATTTAAAAAAATATATAAAAAATATTAATTGTAACAATAAAGGAATGTTATAAATCATAAAATATTAGGATTTACAGTAAACAGCTGTTGTATCTACTCAATGTGTAGGATATGACGTGCTGTAAGCTCGGTATGGACGGAGCATGTGTGATACGAGAGTGATGTATAACGTGTATGACAAGTTTTTGTCTGCGGTGTTGGTGTTAAGCGTCCCTACTTAGCGGATTTTCGTTTATTGTTAATAGTCCTGGATCGTAACCCCCACTATAAACAATGGAATACTGTATTGTGTTATACAGAGGCCTATTTCTCCATTTAAGTAAGGCAGATGTGTGTCGACCTTCCTAAATCCTATCTACAGTCAGAGCAATCATCAAACATCAAAACATTTGAAACGGGACACAAACGAGCCTGGAAGAGGACACAATATCTTGTATCTTGCCACCTCGCACAGTGAGAGAGATGGTAAGAGAAGTAAACAATTCTTCAAAGCTCACTATAAGAGAATTTAATCAAATGGTAGCATCTTGGGGTTACGAGGTCTCCCAGACAACCATCAGACGCTATCTACACGGGTGGAGTTTGCCAAGCGGTACTGGATTTTAACTGGGACTGTGTGCTTAGGTCAGATGTGACCAAGATACAGCTTTTTGGCAACAAACAATCTAAATGGGTCTGGCGTAACACCAAGTATAAGTACACAAAAAAACACCTCATGCCCACTGTTAAGTATGGGTAAGGATCGGTGATGCTGTGGGCCTTTTTCTTTTCCAAAGGACATGGGAACCTTGTAAGGATACATGGGATCATGAACTCTTTAAAATATATTTTTAATATATTTTTAATCAGAATCTGGTAGCCTCTGACTGAAAGCTGAAGATGGGTCGTCACTGGGTCTTTCAGCAAGATAATGACCCTAAACATAGTCAAATCCACTCACAAATGGTTCACAAGGCACAAAATCAAGCTCCTCTCATGGCCATCTTAGTCCTCAGACCTCAACCCAATAGAAAACCTGTGAGGTGCAGAGGAGAAGACCCAGGACTCTGAAAGATTTAGAGAGATTGTGCAAAGAGCACATCCCTCTTTCTGTATTCTCCCATCTGGTGAAGAGTTATAGGAGAAGATTAAGTGCTGTCTTGTTCGCAAAAGGAGGTTGTACAATGTACTAACACCAGGGGTGCAAATAATTGTGGCCCACATGATTTCATTCAAAAGATTTATTTCTTACTGTGTGGCACTTGGATTAAAGCTTGGATTTTTCTCTTTTTTTGCATTGTTTATTATATATTTTTAAAGAATTTATTAGTAACCAAAGAACACTTTTTAACCAGGGGTGCCAATAATTAATTAAACAGAGTGAAATAACACAACATTCAGGAGTATAAAACAGTCCAAATCTTTAAAAGGATTGTAAATGGTGATCACAGTGTAAAATTCCACTCTGGCCAGTCTGGTTAAAAAAAGCATAACTAAAGGTAGTATGGGCATGAGATCCCCTGACAGACCAGTGACCAACATTTCCACTGCCATGTACATTACGTGAGGTGAAGCAATGAACTAGATTGCTGAAACACTGTAACCTATGCTTATGACTAACCAATTTGTCATATTTATGTAAAATAGCTGTTTAGAAAAAGTTGTAATTCTAGTCACACCCAAATGTATCTTACTAGTCAAGTCAGATTAATTTATGCTTTTTACAATAAAGCATTGAATTGAAGCAGATTTTTTATTCCCATAGCTCCAACTGAACAAGGCTGGGCTTTCTAGGCAAGGAAGAAAAGCCAAGAAACCTTGGCACAATGACAAAAAAAGGGACCCAATATCCACAGCATTGGGCAGCTCAGATGTTATGTAAGAATTAAATTACATAACAATACAATTTACACGAATAAATTGGATAAATCAACAGAATTGAAATACAAAATATAAAACAAATTAAATTTGTAGATATAATTAAGTAAAGAATATAAGCTTTTGAGATTACAGTCAATAAAGGTTCTCATGTTATCTGCTGTGGAAGGAAACACTTTTGATGGTGTGGTGAAATCAGAGTGAGATGCAAGAAGGCAGCAACCCTCTGATCTCAAATCATCACAAAACTCTGACCATTGAACCACTAGCTCTGTCTTTAGTGTAAGTGAATGGTGCACAACCCCAAGCCATTAAGGATTAAAGCCCTGCCCAGGCTGGCCAATTGACATAAAAAGGGCACACAGGTCAGAGATTACTTCAGACCCTGGAACCAGAGGCACACAGCCCAATCTAAAAAAAGTAAAAAGTATGTTTAAAGAGTGGGAGTGTTCCTGAATATGTGCATTAGAAGTTTTGGATAAAGTTAATATTTTTGCTGTTTAAGAAGTGTTTAACATGGACACACTCTAGGTGACTAAATAAACCAAACACTTGTCCAACACATGGAAAATACATCGACCTGCAAATCAACTTTTGCATCTGGGTGTCACGGAAGTTATCAGACCACAGGTCAGTTGTTCAGTGGGTATTTTCACCTGTAATTAGCGCTCAAGAAGAGGGATAAAAGCCTGAAGTGGACGTAAATAAAACTACAAAAAAAGGAACTAATCAAACCACGCTCTGTACTTTGTAGCCTTAGAAACACAAGCTTGGCTTGACTGGGTCCTCCATGTATAATCAAAGGAAGACAAGCATGAAGATTATTCTCCATCCTGCTGCCCCAGTTGTGGAATGAACTTCCACTAAATGTCACAATGGTTGTGTCTCCTGCTGTCTTTAAGTAGCGACCATAAACTTACCTATTCACTCAGCACTTAAGTGAAATCTCAAAATTCTTTCAAAAAAACCCTTTACTTGCATATTTTGCTGATTTTACCTACATCAGATCCAAGCAATTTGTACTAACTGGAGGTTTGGTCAACTAGAAAGAATACAAAGCAATTTTTGTGAAGCAAATCTTTTAAATGTCAAAGCTTCTGATGGATACATATAGAATTGAAGAAGGTTGGTCAAGATTAATCCCTGTTTAAAAACCTGATAGCAACCCAGCTATCTTCATTTTGTTTTATTGTTGTTCACTATTGCCTTCTTATCGGGCTTGGAAAATGTTTGCAGATAACATTTCAGTCTCTCATTCATTTTACTGTTGACCTATTGCCACATTGATTAGACTTTTTAAAGCTAATATAACCCCAATGAGAACCTCATACATCTGACAAAGTCAAAACAAAAATGCAAATATTAGACTGTAGTCTAACATTTTAGACATTATTCATGTTAGACATAAACTTGGTGCTATCGCCTTTGCTCCCTTATGTAAAGTCCAATAAAGTGATGATTTATATTGGCAGCATGCATACTGTAGCTGTGCTATTTCATAACTTGTCAGATTTATTAGCTTGCCAAGTACTGTAATATCCTGTTGTGTCTTCTCATGAGCCCCATAAAAACAGCGGCCTGGCCTGGCATGCATTTTTGTTTTGATCACTCAAACGTGACATTAGATTTGTGCAATGTAAGTTAACATGGAACACAGTTGTTTCCTCATTGGGGCACATCTTGACCAGGGGTGAAAGCAGGCCAGAACAATCCGGAACTGCACTAAAAGATTCAGTGATTCAGTGGTGGTGCGCTGTACCGGAAAGGTAGGATAGAAGCAGCCGCATTGAAAACATGTCATGGTCAAAAAAAGCATAGAGGCACTCAATAATAAAAGCTCTGCAGAAAAAAAGCATAAAACTGCACAACTTGTTTGGTTGTTGGAGTAAAGCACAGAATGGCTGAAGTATGAAAAAGGTACCACGTACGGAAAGGTGCTTAGTTAGCCAGTTCATTCAGTCTTCACACTTGAGACAGTGTTTCAGATGACGCCTTTTCCCCACTTGGAGAACTACCTTGAAAATAACAAACATTTCTACTAACAGCATTAAATGTTAAATAAACAGTTATTTACACTATTCATGAATATAAATAGTTAAATATAAATTAATAATTGGTGGAGGCTCTGCCATTTTATGTACAACATTGACAACGAAATATTACAAGGAAGGCAGCACGGTGGCTCGGTGGGTAGCACCAATGCCTGACAGCAAGAAGGTCCCGGGTTTAATCCCAGGGTGGAGCGGCCTGGGTCCTTTCTGTGTGGAGTCTGTATGGCCTCCCTGTGGTCTATGTGGGTTTACTCCGGGTTGTCTGACTAAAGACATGCGTGTTAAGTTAATTGGCATCTCTAAAAGTGGCCCTTAGTGTGTGTGTGTGTGTGCGCCCTACAATGGATTGGCGGCCTGTCTAGGGTTGTTCCTGCCCTTGCGCCCAGAGTTGCTGGGTGGGCCTATGACCCCATGTGGATTAAGCGGAAGATAATGAATGAATGATTACAAGAAGTAATTTGAGATGGTGTCATTAGTCTCTGCACCTTAAAAAAAGGAAGCTACGCCTTGGCAACTGTTTGTACCGTAGAATTGAAAATGCTGATCTTCTTTCAGGCATGGGGTCGTTATTAAAGGTTATGCACAAGCTGTTTTTTTTAAGATCCAAGATTTTTCTAAGCAGCGCTTCCTATAGCTACAAGTCTCTGAGAAAATTTAACCCAGCAAAATGCTTATATAATCTTATATTATATAAGCGTTTAATTTTATAATCTTTTGTCAGAATCAGACTTTTTTTTTTTTTTACTTCTGTTGATGAATTGCTGTGGCTGTAGATCACAATATGTGACTCAATTTACAATTTACAAAATGACAAAACAACACAAATTTAAACCTGCTGTACCATAAACCACCTGGTGATAAGCTAGTTTATGTAATTGGGTCTGCCAGTAATTAATGCTTACCTCTCCAGTACTGCTTACTTTTGTTCTGAGAGAATTTTCAGCATTACTAATGTTTGCTGCTCATCTGACACTTGTTTTGAAAGCACAAGGGGCACTTTCTAGTAGCTGTGTGTGAGGTCTAAGGAGGAAATGCACAACCTTCTGAACTAAGCGAGTTCCTCCCTGTAGTAATCCGCTCCAAGTTTTTTTTTAGAGACCTTGTTAGAGATCCCGAGCTTCAGTTGCCATCTTTATTTGGCATCATGATGATGGGGCTATATTAGGGGCTGACAGACCTTCAATCAAGGTTATGGATTAGTGCGAGAACATAGTGTTTGCACCATGACACTGTATGTCTCAGAGTTGAAAGTTTTTGCACTATATTTACTGACGCTGCTATTTCTTTGTTCTGCAGTTTGACATGCAACAGATAACACTGGAAGAACTCAAGCACATCCTGTTCCATGCCTTCCGGGACCACCTCACAATGAAGGACATTGAGAACATCATCATTAATGAAGAGGAAAGCTTGAATGAGAATTCAGGCAATTGCCAGACAGAGTTTGAAGGAGGTGAGTCTGAACAAATATGGGGCTAAACTGTGTTTTTTTATAATGTACTGTCATGGCCAAATGTACAGAATGGCACAAATTTTGGTTTTCACAATGTTCGCTGCCTCAGTTTTTTTAATAGAACTATTTTTAGATGTTTATGAAACAATGAAGTACAATTATAAGCATTTCATTCTTTTACTTTTTATTGACCAATACATCCAGTTTAAGCAAAGAGTTCATATTTACAGTGTACAATATTTACCATTCTTTCTTAAGACTTCTGCAATTCACATCGGCATGCTGGATATCAGCATATGGATGTGGATATGGATGCCTAATCAGTGCTTGGAGGTGATCACAGTTTCTGGGGGTTTTTGTCCACCCTCTTTTTGAGAATTCTCACTGGGATTGAGTTTCCCGGCCATGGACAAAAGAATTCCAATGTTTTGTTTAACGAGCCACTTGGTTATCACATTTGCCTTGTGACATGGTGCTCCATCATGCTGGAAAAATAATTGTTCATCTCCATTTGAGCAAACCCACTCCCCTGGATAAGAAGCAACCCCACACATGAATGGTATTAGGATATTTCACAGGACTTGTGGCAGTGCTCACATTTTCTTTTATAGATAATCATTTTTTTCTAGATGTCCCAAAAAGTCTGAAGAGGGCTTCTTCAACTTTTCCCCTGTCCTTCCACAATCCAATTCCTGTACTTCCTGCAGAATGTCAGTCAGGCCTTGATGTGTTTCTTGGCCAAGCCATCGTCCGAAAGCTTTTGTCTCACTGTGCTTTAGATGCACTCACACCTGCACCCTACCATTCCTTAGCAAGCTCTGCACTGGTGGTGAACCTCGAAGCTGCATCCTCTTTATTAGACAGTCCTGATGCTTGCTTGACTTTCTTGGGTGCCCTGATGCCTTCTTCACTGCAATTTAACCACTCTTATTGTAGTTCCTGATTATTCAATAAAATGTTGGGTTGGGCTGCATTTGAAGAAATGCAGTGATGACTGCTTGTTTTTCCTTGGAGGGAAGTGTGGTTAACAGAGAAAAACTACCCTTTTAAAGTGGCCAGTCTGCTCTTCTAATTAGCATGATGTGATGTCAGCTGTCTTGCATTCAATAACCTTTTCTTCTAAGATAACTAGATTGAGAATGAGACTGAAATTGTTAGCAGATCATTTTGTAGGACTAAAATGCAGTGGCTGGAATGCAGTAATTTGTGTGATAAAGTCATTTTTATTGAAAGGAATAACTGTAATTAATTGCCATTAATCGGATCACTCTTCACAATCTAGAGTTAATACAATTGGCACCATAAAAAGTGATGCAGCAAACTTTGAGAAAACCTACATTTGTGCCGTTCTCAAAACTTTTGGCCACAGCTGTACACTTGTGAGGGCCAAATGTTCTTATAGGAGTACTGATTTATAGTGGGGAAAATAAGTATTTGTTACACTGCCGTTTTCCTACCTACAAACAATGGAGAGGTCTGTAAATTTTATTGTAGGTACACTTCAACTGTGAGAGACAGAATTAAACCAAATCCAGAAAATCACATTGTATGATTTTTAAATAATTATTTTGCATTTTATTGCATGATATAAGTATTTAATACAATATGAAAACATAAATTAATATTTGCTACAGAAACCTTTGTTTGCAATTACAAAAGTCAGATGTTTCCTGTAGTTCTTGACCACGTTTGCACACACTGCAGGAGGTATTTTATCTCACTCCTCCATACAAACTCTTTAGTTGCCCTGGCTGTGTTTTTCGGGTCATTGTCATGCTGGAAGATCCAGCTATAACCCATCTTCAATGCTCTTACAGAGGGAAGGAGGTTGTCAAAATCTTGTTATACTTGACCACATCCATTCTCCCTTCAATATGGCAGTCGTCCTGTCCCTTTTGCAGAAAAGCACCCCAAAAGTACGATGTTTCCAGCCCCATGCTTTACAGTTGGTTTGGTGTTCTTGGGGTTGTACTCATCCTTCTTCTTCCTCCCAACATGGCACATGCATTTCATGGACATGGGCATTTGCTGGCGTGAACATGGGGATCTTGCGTGCCCTGCAGGATTTTAATCCATGACAGCGTAGTGTGTTACTAACGGTCATCTTGGAGACTGCCCTCTTCAGGTCATTGACCAGGTCCATGAAGTTCTGGGCTGATTCCTGACTTTTCTCAAAATCATCCTTACCCCACAAGGTGAGCTCTTGCATGGAACCCCAGACCAAGGAAGATTGACAGTCATCTTGTGTTTCTTCCATCTTTTAATAATTGCCCCAACACTTGTTTCTCTTCTCAGCAAGCTGTTGCCTATTGTCCTGTAGCCCATCCCAGCCACCCCGGGTCCAGCCACCCCAATTTTATCCCTGGTTTCCTTAAACAGCTCTTTGGTCTTGGATGGTGGAGAGGTTGGAGTGTGATTGATTGAGTGTGTGGACAGGTGTCTTAGGTAATAAGTTCAAACAGGTGAAATTAATACAGGTAATAGTGCAGAATAGGAGAGGCTTCTTAAAGAAAAACTAACAGGTCTGTGAGAGACAGAAATCTTGTTGGTTGGTAGGAGATCAAATACTTATTTTATGCAGGAAAATGCTAATTAATTCATTTAAAATCATACAATGTGATTTTCTGTATTTGTTAGATTCTGTCTGTCACAGTTGATGTCTGGAGGGTGAAAATGAATTCTAAGGCCTCGAATAAAGCTACAATGGGTCCAAAAGTCTGAGACCACTAGAGAAAATTATTGTATTAAATTAGGGAAAGGAGGAGAATTATAGGAAATGCAAAATCTAATGTTTTTTTCTTTACAGATCAAGATATTTCTTAGTATTTGGTATGTTCCCCTTTACACTTGAGCTGGCAAGGGCTACACAAGTTTGGGTTAAATCTTATGATCCAAGTTATCCAGCATATTTTCACAATATTCCAAAGAGCATCTTGTGAATTTACTGAATGATTGGCTTTCCCTGCCTTCACGTGCCAAGCACAAGTAAATTCAGGTTAGGAGACGAAGTAGATGAAAGACCATGCCAGTCAGCTCTCCTTAATCTTCTTTGGTCATCAAGTAATTGTTGTGAAGCTTTTAACTAGCCCAACTACACATTTATATTGATAACTTATGAGCATGTACACTCATTGACAAAAAAAGATAAAACACCCAGATAAAAATGTCAGAATTCTTGAAAAACTGCAGGCGGATACAGTATCTCACAAAAGTGAGTACACCCCTCACATTTTTGTTACTAATTTATTATATTTTTTCATGGGACAACACTGAGGATATGACACTTTGATACAATATAAAGTAGTCAGTCTATAGCTTGAATAACAGTGTAAATTTGTTGTGCCCTCAAAATAACAACACATAGCTATTAATGCCTAAACCACTGGCAACAAAAGTGAGTACACCTCGAAGTACAAATGCTCCAATTGTACCCAAAGAGCTAATATTTTGTGTGGCCACCATTATTTTCCAGCACTGCCTTAACTCTCTTGGGCATGGAGTTCACTAGAGCTTCACAGGTTACCACTGGAATCCTCCTCCACTCCTCCATGACAACATCAGGGATGTTAGCATGCCTCCAAATTATGTTTGAGAATGGCCCACAGATGCTTAATAGGGGTTAAGTCTGGAGACATGCTTAACATTTACCCATAGAGTACTGACAGGCTGATCCCCCACCGCTTTAATTTCTGCAGCAATGCTGCCAGCACTGTCTACCACCAATACCAGTGTGCTACCATCTATTTTCAAAAGCCAACCTCTAGATATGACACTGAGCATGTGCACTCAACTTTTTTTGTCCTGTTCTGAGTGGAACCTGCCCTGTTAAACTGCTGTATTATCTTGGCCACTGTGCTGCAGATCACTTTCAGGATGTTGGCAAACTTCTTATAGCCTCTGCCATCTTTATGTAGAGTAGCAGTTCTTTTTTTCAGATCCTCAGAGAGTTCTTTGTCGTGAGGTGCCATGGTAAACTTCCATTGACCACTATAAGGGAGTGTGAGATCGATAACACCAAATTTAACGCAACTGCTCCCCATTCACGCCTGGGCCCAATTTGGCCATTTTCACTTAGGGGTGTATTCCCTTTTTTGCCAGTGGTTTAGACATTAATGGTTGTGTGTTGAGTTATTTTGAGGGCACAGCAAATTTACACTGTTATACAAGCTATAAACTGATTACTTTACATTGTATCAAGGTATCATATCCTCAGTGTTGTCCCATGAAAGATATAATAACCAGTTAAAGTTAAAGTTGTTAGTATTATTGTATTTATAAAAATGTGGGGTGTACTCACTTTTGGGAGATACTGTAATCACCACGACTGCTGTGATTTAACAGTCACTCATGTGATACTGGTCTGAACTTTCACAACTAAAAGTTCTGTCTTTATGTATTCTTTCTGCTCCAGTCCATCCGAAAAAGAAAAACCGACAGACATGCGTACGCAAGAGTTTGATCTGCGCCTTTGCCATGGCCTTCATCATCAGCGTCATGCTTATTGCAGCCAATCAGATGCTGCGCAACGGCATGGAATAATGGTGCCACTGTGAGCAGGGGTGTGTGGCGGAACCTGCATGTGCATGTCCATCAGTGACGTCATTTCCCTCTGCCTAAAATAAGCCTCGAACCTGCGACATTTGATCTATTGAAACCAAGCACCTCGCCAAAAGAACAGATGTGGGTGGATTTTTTTTTTTGTGTTGCCTCAAATTGCAGCCAGCAGGGGACATGCTTTACTACTTCACCTCACTGGCAGGGACTTTAAAGGGCTGACTTTAGGATTTTTTCACCTTCCTTTCTTGTGCCACCTCGGTTTTCTTAATGCAATAACGTACAGGAGGCTGCGAGCTATTCTCCAGCATCATTTTTTCACCTATGATTTGCTGCAGGGATCCACTGATGAGCTGCTTCCAGGCAGAGATATGCTACGCTGGCAAATGGAACTGGTTACAAGGTTAGCAGGTCCAGTCGCTCTGATATAAATGCTTTTTGGAGAATTGGTAAGAGGCCAGAGTGTGCTCTTACCTGTCACAGATATAAAAACCATCAGTTCTAGGCTTCGGATTTGTTTCTATGGAGCACTAGTAGGATCATCATGATGTTTTTAAAAAAACCTTTTTTCCCTATTTTAAGAGCAGAACAGGCTGTAATGTTTAATAATGTGTGTAAGATTCTGATTCTGACATTATGGCGTCTTGAATCAAGACAAGAATCTTGGTGAAACAGTATACTTAAAAGGTGCACTGCTCAGTGTTTTAGTCATTAAACATCATAAATAATTATCATTATCTGGACAACATGAAGAAACAATGTGTTCAAAGCAAGTGCTCAACGTCTGTGTCAAAAAAGAAAACAATGCATTCAGTTTTGTTGTGTATGTACTGTTCACTTGAGGTGGATGAACTCTACAATCAGCAGGACTCTGAGTGCATGTACACATGTGCTAGGTTTCCCGGAGATAATTATGTACTAACTGCTAAAGCCAAAATCTGGTTGTAGATTTGAAGTGCACATTTATTTTCTTGAGAAATAAGAAAGGAATGTAGCATTTCTGGCTTACAGTACCTTGTAAAAGTATTTATCCCATTGAACTTGTCAGTATTTTGTAGTCCATTCATTATCTTTCGCTTAATCCACACGGGGTCATGGGCCAACCGGTGTCCACCTGGAAACTCTGGGCGCAAGGGCAGGAACAACCCTAGACAGGGTGCCAATTCATCGTAGGGTACACACACATACAGTCATCCACTAGGGGCCACTTCAGAGACACCAATTAACCTAACACGCATGTCTTTGGACTGTGGGAGAAAACTGGAGTACCCAGAGTAAATCCACTCAGACACGGGGAGGACATGCAGACTTCTTACGGAAAGAACCCAGGCTGCTTCACCCAGGGATTGACTGTATTTGACTCAAGCTTAACTTAAATTTTCGCCAGTTTGCCAGTCCCTGCAGAAACAGTCCTATAGCATGATGCTGCCACCACCATGCTTCAGTGTAGGTGTTCAGTGTTTGGCCAAAAAGTTTAATTTTGGTTTCAACAGACCAGAGTATTTCTTTTCATAAGTTTGCTAAGTCACTAACATGATTTTAAATTGCTTTTTAGCAAAAACTTTTAGTCACCTTGAGCCTCAAGGTTGCTGTTCTGATTATCACCCTAATTAATTGGTCACTATAGGACGACCATGTCTAAGCAGAGTCATGTTTGTGCCATTATCTTTCCAATTCTTAAGAGTGGATTTAATAGTGTTCTGTAGAAAGCATACAATTTGGCATATCTTTTTTATAACCACACTCTAATCTACACTATCCTCCAATTTTGAGAAGCATGTTTTATTGGTACACTTGATGTGGAGGCAAACTCTGGTACCTTCCAGAACAAGGTGTATTTATATTGTATGGCACTTTACAGTAAACTGGGATCCCTTTTTAATTAATTAGGTGACTTATGGTTGCAACATAACAACATCCAATGTTTTCACAGCAATATTAGTCAATAGTTTTGCAGTCACACCTTTTTTATATGTAAATCATTTTGGAAACAATATTGTTTCCTCACACTTCAGTGTTATGGACTATTTTGGGCAGCTTCATGATATGTACTTTCAGTTAAGTTCACATCAATTTTAGCTAGTAACAATACAAAAAGTGGAAAAGTTCAAAGGGGAGAATGCTTGCGCAAGTTACTAAATGCTTCTGTATTTAGCAGTGCATTAAAGATTTGGAATATAATGTCAGAGGCCTTAAAAGTCCTCAAGGGATGTGCAAGTATGTAGTCTTTGATAGGTGTTTGTCCTTGCCTTCAAATCAGTGCATCTCAGTGTGATTATTTGAGTTTATACTTCCATCACGATTGCCGGCATCCATGGCTAAAGTTCAGTCATTTGTTTGTAATTGTTTTTTTCACAATTCTTTTTTTTAACCACTTTCCATATTCTAAGTGCAGAGTTAAAGAAAAAAGCCCACTGCAGAACAGCACTATGGATTTACAGCATGTTCTCAAATGTCACGTATAATTATCAGCTTCTTCAACAGATGAATTTGCATAACTTGTTGTGACAGCTAGACCTGCTCTGTGTCTGACACAGCTCATTTTATCTGTTGTTTCAAGTGGGAACGCCAGTCTCCTCTATAAGCAGCCTGTTCTCCATCGCACTCCGGTTGGAGGAACTGCTTTACATAAATGCTTGTGAAGTTGTGTAAATAGACATCTCTTGTACCTTGCTGTGTTAAATCTATGTGTATGCATGACTGTAGATAGGTCAGTATATTCTGCACAGACTGTGTCTGTGGGCACAGAGGTGGAACCTGACCCCAATACCAGTGTGCCACAGCTCAGCTCCTCCAGCGGTCTCTGACTAAAGCCATATTTGTCAGCACAGATGTTCTGAGTGCATTTTCTACTTTAATAGCTACTGTACTTGTGTGAAGAAAGACACCATCACTCCTTTGCACTAAAATGCTGATCATCACATGTGGGAATTAAATGACAGAGATTCCATACCATTACAGCAGAGCCATCTAGTGTTGCTATGAAGTATGAGTCTTCATATCTGAAGTCCTCTTATCTCCATTGTCCTCAATTTGAAATCATTGTAGCGTTTCAAGAATTTGGACCAGGGAGAAACATCACTGTACCAACTTTTGAATAAGCGTATTTTGACTACAGGGTGAATGTACAGATTGACCTACAAATTGGTTCTGAATTAATTCATTGTGAATGTGCAAAGACTAAAGACACACAATTTGCAGTGAATGTTTTCATTAGCACAAGTATGAGGTAACTGGAAGCAAACGGGCATTTCTTCACTCATCCCTTTATGTTACTAAATCTGATGAAGTTCAATAACCAATCATGGATAAGTAGAAGGAGGCACTGATTCTTTAATAATAATATAGGTCTACTCACTGGACAAGAAGTTAGTCTCCTGTGATTTATACATACCTTGTATCATGTATAATTTGTATCATTTACAAATTAGACTGAGACTTCTGGCACTGCTGCACCTGTTTATTTGTTGAATTTATTTAATGTTGCTATCAGCATCGATGGCTTTTTTTAACAACAGACACGCCAATTTAGTGTAATCAAATAATCTAATATATTTCTTTGGAGTGTTGGAGGGAACCAGAGTACCCAAAGTAAACCACATTTGGACTCAGGGAGGACCCAGGCAACTACACCTAGGATCGACCCCAGATCCTTCTTGCTGTGAGGCATCGGTGCTACCCACTGAACAACCGCGCCATTCTCTATCCCCTGATAGACCCATATGCTTCGATAAACATGAAAATTCACTAGCTACTTTATTCACATTCTTTCTTGTCAATCATAACCATCTGTTTTGCAACCCATTTTCCACACATGGAACAAGACATTCACTGTACCTTTTCTTAATTTATGAATCCCGACACATACCAAGCATGTATTTATAGCCTCACTACTCTCGTGCAAGCCTGAAGTTACTACCACCTTAAACAAACATGACTAAGTTAATGGCCGTTATACTGATCACAATAAAAAATAAATGGCACTCAGATGGCACACTGGTCGTTAACTAACCTAAACCACAGGCTTGACCTACACGACTTTTCCCTGCCGTCGGATCTGGTGTCATTGATGCAGGATCCCATGACTGAATTATCTCCTCCAAGGCACACAAACACCAGATCCCTGCATTCTCCAGCTATGGACATCGAAGCTCCTGAAACTAGGACCAGGAAAATGGATTTAAAATGTAAAAAATATATATTTACTACTGTTATATAACCATATTAAATGTGTTATGTATTCGGATGTTAACTCATTGACTTGTCTGCTGTAAAACATTTAATGTTTTAATGTTTCACTACTGCCACAGACACAGCACGTGCACTTACAGACATGAAGAAGCCAAATTTGCATGCTAAATATCTACCCACATAGAATATAGACTCCACAGATGTTACTAAACAGTGCCCTAGTGATAATGTAAATATGTATACCTATCTAGGATAAATACATAGCATTTATGCAATAAAAGATTTTTATACAATCTGGATTTGTTGTCATCTTTCCCATTAATTTTTTAAAAGCTGTTCAAAGTGATTTGGTAATGGTCAGAAACAGAAGTTGAGGTACTCCTGAACACAGGTAAGCTTACATACAGTATATGTACAAATTTCGATTACAGGGGGTGCCAGATCCTGCATGTTAAATAATCAACCAAGTCTATGAAAACCATCTCTAAAGCTTTAAAATAAGAGGACCTGGCAACCGTGTTACACTCGTGTCATAGTTGCCTATTTGCACAGACTGAGACAATAGTATGGATGAGCAATCGTATTATGGATGAACCTGCTCTGAGAAATCAGATTACTGAGAAAATCCTGCTCTCTTAAGAGTTCTAGAACGGCGTATGCTGTTAACATGACTACTTGAATAATCAGAAAACTGATCGGACTATTTAGGGCACGTTAACACACTATCCACAGACACATTTATGGAAAGAGAAAGTGTATTTTATGTGACAATGCAACAACAACATAAGCAGGTATTCCAAAATATAGCAGGGAACTGAGATTACTGCAGAAACTTTCAACAAAATTCATGCAATGCTGGGTTAAGGGCCTTGCTTAAGGACCCAACTATAGCAGCTTTTCGCAGAGATGGAATTTGAACCCTGGACCATCAGGTCCCAGTTCATTAAGCAAGACACATCTGGTGTATCGTAGCTGGGATATAAACATACAGACACATTATGTAATATGTGGTATCAATTTGTTTGAGGGTGCTTGAGTGACTAAGCGGTGCCCACAGACCTGTTTGGGCTATGTGCAGACATGACTGATGCTGTACAGTGACCCCCCTACCCCTTCCTGCAACAGAACCATGGATGCACTCTCAGCTATCAGGGGGCTGATGAACTGCACTCCTGATCTTGGAAAAAAATGTGGAAATAAATGCTAGTATAAATAAGCATCGCATTTCTGTTCTACTAGACACTTGTAAGCTTTAAGTGCTGTTACTGTGAAGTGGAAATGTCTAGTTTAGCTCTGGTCCTTGAAAAAGTCATGTCAATTTAAATGGAATGACGTCATAACACCCACACCTGTGTTATTTTTAGCAAATGTGAATTCTGTGATAAGTGTACATACATATATCTTTATTTCAAAGTTGTGTAATCGGTTTATCTGTGCAAGTTTGTTGTTAATTGGGTGTTTTTGGTTGATGATCGATCTGATTTTGTTTTTACACTCATTTCTTTCCAAGTCCCATTCCCTTCATCTGAGGCCATCAGTCAAAACTGCAAGAGGATCAGAAAACTGGACTTAATGCAGGCAGTACACTCTGAGCCTGTTGTTCATGTGTTTTTTAGTCTGATCTTAAAACCGAACTCGCTCAGTGCTTTATTGTGTTCACTTTCACCTCTGGAGAGCGCAGGTTTGCAACACCAGCGAATGTTCAAAGGCACAATCGTTCACAATCGATCAGAATTGGTCATTATTACAGGGGTTGGACACTGAAACTGAAACACCTGTCATTTTAGTGTGGGAGGTTTCATGGCTAAATTGGACCAGCCTGGTGGCCAATCTTCATT
>JAUZSU010123393.1:0-29841 GCA_034780255.1 Parotocinclus maculicauda | reverse complement strand
CCTGAGCTCAATTTTGAGCTTCATGGCGAAGGCTGTGAATACTTACGTAAATGTGATTTCTTAGTTTTTTATTTTTATTAAATTTTCAGAACTCTCAAAAAAACTTTTGTCACATGGTCATAATGGGGTATTTTGTGTAGAATTTTGAGGAAAGAGATTAATTAAATACAATTTGGAATAAGGCAAAATGTGGAAAAAGTGAAGCGCTGTGAATACTTTCCGGATGCACTGTAAATGAAAATATTAATTTGAATGTAGAGTGTTCAATCACATGGTCCTCATTCAGTTATTACATATCTAATGATTTGAAATAAAAACTTTATTTTATAAGCTGCATCATAATTATAGTTAAAAATATAACTGATAATTTTCATGACTTGACAAACTTATTAATTATGACTAAAGCCTCTATCATTCAGTTACTTATTCATTGTGCTTCTGAGTCCACTTTATATTGGCCATGCTAAGAAGGTCGTTGCTTCCGCCCTCTGCTGCTTCCTCTTTGACTCCAGCTCAACAGTTCAACAGAGCACAAGAGGCGTCCTGTCTCACCAGACTGCTAACAGCTCAAACAGACCATCAAAAATAGCATTTAAACTGGCCTGCCTAATTTTTTTAGTAAACATATGCATTTTGTTGTGTACTTTTAGATGCAGTTATAGTTTCTTTTTTAATTCATTGTTCTTTCCTACTCAAGCAGGATACTTCCTGGACAAAGGTCCATAGAAAACAATGGTAAGTGATAAGCCTACCATGTACTTCTGCAGCCATTATTACACGTTTCATCTGCATTGTGACACTGCCTGGAAAATGTGATTAGGGTTTGGATCACTTAGTTCTTTTAAGGTACATTTTATTCATTCTGCAGCAATTGGCATGTGTAATTTGAGTCAAATGTTCATTAAACAAACAAAACCAAGATTATCTTTTTATAGTTCAGTTTTAGATACATTTTTATCTATTTCTTACATAATGAACCAAGGCTTTAAGAAACTGGACACTGTGAATCATAATTTAAAGGCCTTTCAGTATAATCCTAAAATGCTATTTCATAACTCCATGTGTCATGATCCCTGATGTAGGGGCTCTGATGCTTCACATCGTTATAATGATAAAAAGCCTTAATCACATCCTGCAAGCTCTCAGGGTGCTATCGCTTCTCTTTCTTCACATCAGACTCAGGAAACTTAGTCTGGTTACATCAGCAGCCTTCAGAATAGAGATATTATTCGGGATGAAGCATTAGCTAAGACTGGAACTTTTGAGAAGTAAAGAGACGGTGAGCTAGATATGCAAAACCAGTCAGATTTATTTATACAGTACTTTTATAACAGTGCATCATCTCAAAGCAGCTATACGTAGTACGAAAGTATCTAAGCTCAACAAGGCGATTGTGACACTGGCAGGGAAAAACTCCTTTAATTTGGTAAAAAAGACACTAATATAGAGGTCAAGAAACATACTTTCACGTATAACACGTAGGTTACCCTTGGAAAATGGGTCTCTTTTTAAGACTCGTTTTTCCCAAGGTTATTCCTTATAACATTTGAAGAATATTTCTTTGCCTCTATTGCCCTAGCCGTGCTCAGTTTGGGGTCTGGACCTAATAAATCTGACTTTGACTCTGAATTTCACATTTACAAATTTTGGGTAACTTTCCATTTCACATGTTGTCAGTAGTGGGTGAAGCGCAGAGCTCCTAATTAAAAGTACAGGCACTGCTATTAAATAGGCTCATTGGACCAAAATAAGACATCTGTGACTTTAATTTACCTAATAGTGTGTAATACCCCATGAGAATATACACTGCATACAAAAATTTGGGAATATTTCAAAATGAATATGAATCTATTAAAAAAGAAGCATTTGATTAAACAAGATAAAGAAAATGAAAAGCAAATGAAAAGTAAAAGAAAGTTGTTTAATTATGCAAAGGAGATGCAAACTCAAATTATTGTGAATGATTAGCAAGTAACATATTCATGGGGGTGAACAGAAGCAAACTGGATGAGAGTGCCACACATTGACTGTTCTGTAGGGTGTATGGTTACCCAAGACTACCAAAACACACAAACAGTAATGGGGAATGGACAGGATCAGTTTGTTTTGTAGTTCTTGAGGGATTCTCTTTTTATTCAATTTTTGTGCTCAGTGTATAACTGCTGGACCAAAGAACTGAATCAGAGAATTGTGCCGTTCGGCTAGATTTCATGGATGCCTTTCTACTCAAGTATTCCAAGAGCTTTTCAAGAGGATTTACATCTAAAGATTTTTGTGTTACTGCTCTTGAATGTACCCGAATGCATACATCCCATTTATTTCTGATTTGGGGCCGTATTACCAGATTCTCATTGGGAAGTCGAAATATTGTAAATAAGACGATTATAAAACAGGGAAGTACGGTGTCCCTATAGGTTCTGTGTTTGGATCACTATTATTCTACCTGATCCTCTAAGCTCAATTATCTGTAAACATGGCATTAGTTTTCATTGCTATGGTCTTACAATTAGCACAATTGATAATTGTGTAAAAGTAAAATTTGGATGCCATTTAATTTCATTTTACTTAATTTCACTCAGATAAAACTAAGGTTTTATTAGTGGGACCCAAGACTGTGAGAGACAGATTGGCTACATCTGTCCTGAATCTGTATGGCTGTTCTTAACGTCCAGTCCAACTGTGAAAAGTTTTTGATTATTATTATTATTCAGTCCTCTTGAACTTGAACTGTGCAACCTTGGCTTAGAATAAATGCAGAGCCGGGGGTTCATAGTCAAAGAGATCTATGGTGATCTGGGATGTTGTTTTGTGTGTCTTTTTGCCTCTACTTTAATCATACATGTTTTTTGATTGCTGGGGAAGTGGGTTGCTAATGTCTCACATGATTCATTTTGACTTTGACTATAGCTAGTGCTGCCTGATTTTTATGCTGCACATGGCATCAGTGACTGTTAATCGTCTCTGTGCTCTTAATCAATAATAACTACATTATCTTCTATCTCTCTGAGCTTTTGTTTTCATACCAGATCCAGCCCCACACACGAAGATGTTACTCCATTTTAGCATCACTCTGCTTTTTTCCATAAACAGAAATCAGTCCCACCATACCTGGGCCACAGCAGATGGTAGTAACTCTTTTGGTATATGGTACCATAGCCAATAGCCAGGGTTTGTGTTAGTTTTATATTTACGTCTTTTCCTTTTTATAATCGTAATACAAACTCGATTCCAATAAAGTTGGGACAAAGTACAAACTGTAAATTAAAACGGAATGCAATGATGTGAAAGTTTCAAAATTCCATATTTTATATAGAATAGAACATAGATGACATATCAAATGTTTAAACTGAGAAGATGTATCATTTAAAGAGAAAAATTAGGTGAATTAAAATTTCGTGACAACACATCTCAAAAAAGTTGGCACAAGGCCATGTTTACCACTGGAAGACGTCAAATTTTCTGTAAACGTCTGGGGACTGAGGAGACAAGTTGCTCAAGCTGAGAGATAGGAATGTTAACCTATTCTTATCTAATGTAGAATTCTAGTTGCTTAACTGTCTTAGGTCTTTTTTGTCGTATCTTCCTTTTTATGATACACCAAATGTTTTCTATGAGTGAAAGATCTGGACTGCGGACTAACCAGTTCAGTACCCTTCTTTTACGCAGACATGATGCTGTAATTGATGCAGTATGTGGTTTGGCATTGTCATGTTGAAAAATGCAAGGTCTTCCTTGAAAGAGACATCATCTGGATGGGAGCATCTGTTGCTCCAGAACCTGGATATACCTTTCAGCATTGATGAAGTCCTTCCAGATGTGTAAGCTGCCCATGCCACATGCACGAATGCAACCCCATACCATCAGAGATGCAGGCTTCTGAACTGAGCGCTGATTACAACTTGGGTCGTCCTTTTCCTCTTTAGTCTGAATGACATGGCGTCCCTGATTTTCATAAAGAATTTCAACATTTGATTCGTCTGACCACAGAACAGTTTTCCAATTTGCTACAGTCCATTTTAAATAAGCCTCGGTCCAGAGAAGACGTCTTTGCTTCAGGATCTTGGTTAAATACAGCTTCTTCTTTGAACTATAGAGTTTTAGCTGGTAACAGCGAATGGCACGGTGAATTGTGTTCACGGATAATGTGATTTCCAATACAGAAGCATGCCTGTATGTGATGCAGTGCCGTCTAAGGGCCCGAAGATCACGGGCACCCAGTATGGTTTTCCAGCCTTGACCCTTACGCACAGAAATTCTTCCAGATTCTCTGAATCCTTTTATGATATTATGCACTGTGGATGTTCAAACTCTTTGCAATTTTACACTTTCAAACTCCTTTCTGATGTCGCTCCACTATTTGTCGGCGCAGAATTAGGGGGATTGGTGATCCTCTTCCCATCTTTACTTCTGAGAGCCGCTGCCACTCCAAGATGCTTATTTTATACCCAGTCATGTTAATGACCTATTGCCAATTGACGTAAGGAGTTGCAATTTGATCCTCCAGCTGTCCTTTTTTTGTACCTTTAACATTTCCAGCCTCTTATTACCCCGTCTCAACTTTTTTGAGATGTGTTGCTGTCACTAAATTTCAAATGAGCCAATATTTATCATGAAATTTCAAAATGTCTTACTTTCGACATTTGTTCTGTTGTCTATGTTCTATTGTGAATACAATATCTGTTTTTGAGATTTGTAAATTATTGCATTCACTTTTTATTTACAGTTTGTACTTTGTTTCAACTTTTTGGAATCGGGTTTGTAAAACATAGCGGCATCACCCGGCAATACAATGGTACTGACCAGTATGAGATCAGTAATGGTGGTCTTTCTACAACAAATGAGACTGTTTGCATGTTTGCTAAAAGTATATTCTTAAGGCTGCATCTGTTGAACATCATTACTCAGCCTTTTTTTTTTTTACAAAATAATTGCGTTACATGAACTATACAAGTTCATAATAAGAGATATTAAGGAAGGCTCTTAAATGCAGTGTGATAGGTAGAAAATAGTTTAATGGTTTAATGCTCATGTAGGTCACCTTTCCCTGAAAATAACATTGGAAATGGCAAGCCTGAAGATAATATGCTTGTTTTCTGTTTCCAAAGCACCCAGATTGCATCCTGACTCACCCTGATTCAAAGTGTTTTTTATTTCTGTTGTTACTATGTTTGTGGTAAACAGTATTGGTAAGTTAATAAAAGGCTAATAATCCTGATGTTTTGACCATTAGTGTGAACTTCATATGTGAAACATATCTCAGAAGGAAAGCAGAAAACATAACAATTAACTTTTGCAGATTGGTTAGTGGTTATGGTATACCAGTGGTTATGGTCCTGAACTACTTAAACAGGGATGTGTCTATGGGTGGGCTGAGGTGGGGATCATCTGCCCACTCAGTGAAAATCACCATTATAGTTTTTGAGTGTTCATATTAGCTGCAGTAGTGTTGTAGCTTTCCCAATGCCTGTTGTGGATGTTTTTAGTTAGAGCTTCTTTGTTGAATTATTACCAAAATATGAAAGAGTTAACTACTTTCAATATTAAATTTAAAAGTCTAAGAATTCAGAATTCAGTTAAAAAAATACATATTTTTCTCATATTTTTTTCTAACATGACTATAATTAATAACCAGTACGTACATTATGATAAAAGGTTATAAGTTTAAATCTGAGAACTGACATCTGAATAACTGGTTGTTATTCAAATCAAGCATGATTTTGGAATAGAAAGTTGCTGGTGTCTAAGGCTATATTCATACTGCTTGTAAAGGTAGCCCAAATCCAATTTACTCAAAGAATGTTCACATTTTAGTGTACAGTGAGTAGATAATTCACATAGGTATAATGAAGGCAATACAGGGCCAAGATTTTAATTGCTTTGTGTACAGTCAGGACAGCTACTTCTGTGGTAAGGACTGCTTGGATGCAATACCAGTGCTTATAGTGGGTTATACCAGGGGTATTATCAAACCCAGTTTATTAGGGACTGTGTCCCAGTGAAATGTGGCAGTGCCCCACTAAAGTTACAAGGGTAAAATTAGGGTAAAATTATTATTATTTTAATTAAAACTGAGTTTATCCTGCATTGCTGAGCAGAACTACAGGACACCCCACAGAAATTCACTACAGGCACTACATTTCCCAGGGTGCCCCAGAATCTTTCCAAAAACTTGAGTGGATAACCTTTCAGTCAAAGACAGTTTCTTTTAGATCTTCTCATGGAATAATAAATATTTAAAAGAACGTCAGCCACATTGCAGGCAGAGTAATGATAGCTAATGTTTAGTTAATGCAAATAAGAAATGGCTTTTTGGCAAGCATATGGGTACTAGTGTTCCCCAGTACGATAGTCTGGAAACACGCTGTTTATACATTTACTTGTAGAGCCTTTAGATGTTGCTCTTATCCAAAAAGCTACTTACAACTGACACAATCTTAAGCAAGTCAGGGTGAAGAGCATTTCCTCAAGAAATGAAAAATTTTGAAACATTCAGCTTTCTGGTCAATAACCCTGTAGTCCAACCACCCAGCCACTACTGCTCTTTATAGGCATTGGGCTAATCAAACTATTTTATTAACTTATATTATAGTTTAAGAATTGTTATTAGATTTTTTACTATATTATATTATATTGATTTCCCAGTATTATAGTTACATTTAACTACCTTATATGAGTGACATTCTGCAAGGTGGGCAAAGTGGAACACTAAATTGAGGTGGCCCATATCACTAAAAAAGTAAGTGGGTCACTCGGGGTGGGGGGTGGGGGGTCACATTATTTCTGCTTGAACTGTTTAGACTGAGGTCAGACTGTCACATACGAGATATGTATTTCAGTTTGACCGTTTTTTGCTGTTCACAGTGTCATGAAAGTAGAATTGGGAAATCCACTGTTACCTGCAGTGAGAACATCATCCAAATCTACTATTGCTGTTTAATCCAGTGACTCAAGTTTTGGATTATGCTGTATTAGTATGCCAAAAGTATGTTGTACCCAGACACTTTGTGTACAAAAATGTATTGTATACATGTATCACTTCACTGTCCAGTCATACTTCGGCTTTTGACCACTTCAAGTGTCTCCAAATTTAGTTATCTTTTAAAAAGAAAACATTGCCTCGGCTCTCAGCACATTTGCTAGAGAGATATTACCCATATGCCCTTTCCAGACGAAATATAGGAGCATGTGACAGTCTCACAACAGTTCTCACAACACTTCTCGCAACAGTTCTCACAACAGTTCTCACAAGAGTTACATTTAAATTGATTTGATCTAATTATTGTGTTTTTATTGTCTGTGCATACGTAGTGTTTAAGTAAACAATATACATAATAGCTCAATTAATGGATAATATGCCCTGCAGTGTGGATTTTATTTGGGTTTGGAATTAATTAATTCAGATATTCCTTATCGGAAATTTTCTCTTAGTACTCGTTATTTTCAGCACTCAATGTGCCTTTTGGAACAAACTAGCTGTGATTATTCTACTAATTGTTGCATGGCAGCAATAGAGAAAGTATTGGTTTGCCTATTTATAATAAGCAGAAGTGAGTGGTGATTCAGGGGTAAAGGTACTGGACTATCAACCAGAGGTGCCACTGGGGTTGGCGACTGGGCTGAGCTATGGGCGTCTATGGCCTGGGGTTGTTGCTGGAGGATCATTGTCAAACAAATTTATGATTATTTGGGATGTTGGGTTGATGTCTTTTTGCTTTTCATGTGCGATTACTTTTGTTTTGGGTTTGTTGGCTGCTGGGCAGGAGGGTTGCTGATGTCTCATGCGGCCCCTCTTGACTTTGTGAACTTCTGGTTCTTCTCTTTTTGGCCTCTATGCTGTCAAAGCTAATGCTTAGTAACTTGCAACACTTGGATAAAAATGTTTTGTTCAAAGTATTTGTATTCTTAACCTCCTTAACTACATATTCTGTTACATTCTGCTACTTGTACATATTCTCTTACATTATACATATCACCAAGCTTTTCTTCCTGTATCAGTTTAAGTCCTCACTCTAAGCTGTTCTTCCAGACGCACTTCCAGCCCTTATACCTTTGCTAAGAAATGCCATGCCACCAAAACTATTACTATTACCTACTGGGGGACATTATAACCTTCAGTGTATGTAACCAGTAAACTCTGGTCACTGAAATAAATAACACCAAGAGACTTATATTCTCTAGTAAAATATTAATTATGTTATTTATAAGGTTAGATTGTTTTATTTTCTCTATTTTAGTATAGTCTTCATAATATTATATTTACATTTAATGTATTATACTCTGTCTTTATTAGATTGTATTTTATCTATTATATTTAAATTATACTGCTTACAAAGCATTACAAATACTGCCTAAAAGTATATCCACTAATATCCCCATATTTTTGTGAGCAATGTATAAGTTTTCTATGTAGCTTCTGTGCATTTAAACTATGATTATATTTTTTATTCTTGCATATAACATCTAGGCTGCCCAAGGAGGTTGAGTCCCTTTTTGAATGTTGGATTTCACAGTGTTTCTTCCCCATCATATTGGGTATCTTTTTAATATATTCATATTGGAGTTTAATCTTTCCACTGTCATATATTGCTTGCTCAGTTAGGGCAGTGGGCCTAGGTAGTTGTAAACCTGATTTGAGACTGTTCCATTGTAAAATAGAAATGATTTTGATTTAGGCAAAGTCTTAAATGCAGTATTGTGAGGAGTGCATCTTGTAAACTGTAAGCTGCTTGGGATGAAAGTATTTTATACATGCTATTTACATCATTTGGTTTTCCTTATATCAATATCAGCATTTTTGTACTGCTATAAATTAATGTTTAATAAAGATGAAGTAGTTTTCTTAAAGAAAATATTTACTGTATATAGTGTACCTGGACATTTGAAAGTCAATAGCTAAAATGTGTGTAGAACTTGTGAAGAGAAGTATTGACATCAATAGTAAAAAAATGGATCAACAGAAAGGCATAAAGCTGTTGCGCACAAAGACATTCTGTATCTAAAGGATAACTGGCTTTGACTGGCTAACAAAAACATCTGACCTCAGTCCCTTTAAAAACTTGCAGAATTATTTGGAACAGCCAATGGAATATCCAACTATTGTATTGTATTGTATTGTAAGTGGGGCAGTAGACTAAAACTTGTAAAGAAATGAAGTGACACACTTTTTGGCCACTGAACACAGTTTTGAACAATAACTACACAAGAGATGGTATGGACAAGAGAAGGTCTTATTCATAGACATTAATACACTTTGCAGCTATAACAGCTTTCACTCTTCTGGGAAGGCATTCTACAAGAAGCCACTGTGCCTATGAGCATTGCACATTAATTTGTTAGGTCAGACACTTATGTTAGATGAGAGAACCTGTTAAGTTAAACTCTCTCCTCAAATATCTTTTTAACTTCCCTTTACAGGTACAGTTCCCTCCTACCATCTGTGAAATGGTAACGAAGCATCGGGGCCCTCACATCCAGACTGTGCAACAACTTATTTTCTCAAGCTATCAGACTCCTGAACAAACAGAGCTTGGCATGATATAATGGTCAAATCAGTGACTGGAATGAACAGCAATTATTAGTAAGGTGTCTGTACTTGATTACTTGTAATACTGTCCAACTTTGACACAATGACTCTCATACTAATTTCTTACACTATAATTCTGTATGGCATCAAACCTCTTTTTGTAAAGCTGCTTTGTGACAATATTGTATTGTAAAAAGCGCTATAGAAATAAATTGACTTGACTTTACTCTGTACATTTAATAAGCAAAATCGATTTATGAAATGTGGACTGATGTATGTGGAGTTTCGATGCATCTGAAAATAAAGACAAATGCCTTGTTTATATTTCGGCTTTTTATTATGAATAAGACATTCATTTTGTGCTGTGAAAACTATACAAGTGGAAACAATTGAAATAAAAGATTAAAGGTCAAACAAACGCAGAAAGACACAAACGGGTCACGTTTTGATCACCTGCACCGTTAGACTGCCACAGGAGGGAAAGGTTTTTGGCACACAAGGTTATAGTCTTTCAAAACACAGGACAATACAAAGAACCATGTGTCACTTATTCAACAATCAGGGGCATCAAGTAGAAAATTAAGGGCTTATACCTGAAACACTATAATCTATTACTCTCAATATATAATATCTCTATTTGTATCTCCCAGAATTCATATTGATCACAAGACTCAAAGTCGTGTGCTTTCATCCATCACATGGTCATGGAGAAAGAGTCTTTGATAGTTGCTAACACAGTAATTCAACAGTGTTCTTATAAACGTCTCTATATGCTCTATAAACAAGGTACAAAAATTGTGAAAATAATAGAAATCTGCCACAGGTCTAACATCACCCCTGCTTGAGCATCAAGCATCTGTCATCATATTGCACATATATTATTCACTCTGTCTGCACAATGTAAGAGTCTGTTTGCAGTCTCTGGTTGCAACTGGCACTGTGGAAGTTCTGCTGGAGGTCAGCGAAGGGATGAGAACAGCCTCGGTCAACATTCTGAGCTGCCTCAAAGCCCGGTACTAGGGTCTGTGAGTATTTTTTCTTTTTGTCTAGTTCACAAGGCTGTGAAAGAGCTGGTGATGGAAAAGGAAGGAACACAAACGATGAGATGACACAGTGGACAAATCCAGGCTTAGCCACCCAGATTGCACTTGCTCTGAGTGTCACATTGGTGTCCATGTTACGATTTCTTTGTGAAGCTGCTTCCTTTTGTCCTTCATTATGCTCCTCGTTTCATTTTGAGGAATTGTGGGATGTTCTGAATAGTTAATTCCACATTCGGTGGAAACAAAAACAAACATAAAGAAACCAAACCATGATAATGCTATAGTAACAACATTAGTAATAATAATAATAATAATAATAATAATAATAATAATAATAATAATAACATCAACAACAAAACGAAATAATGATTGGAACTCCGCCAGTCTTATTCAAGCCTTGAGTCGAGGAAAAGTTATGCTGAGCGTCTCTGAATAGAGTTCGGTGGAAGAGTCTATAATAAGCTCTGAAGAAGCAGCTCCAGACAAAGCGATAAAAACATAACCACAGCGCAAAACTTTGGCAATGTGCTCTGTCCACGTTGAGGCTGCAAGGAAGTCACTCGGCGCTTTTGCCTTTCTCTCACGGCGAGAAGAGAGACGCTGGAGGAAGTCGAGCTTGTACAGCAGAGCGACCAGCTGCTCTTTCTATGCTGAACCCGAACGAAATACTGAACGAAAGGCACAGGCATGACGACCACACCTCTCCTGGACCAGGCGGAAGAGTTACAGAAGCACTCGCTGGATCGTTGAGAACCTCTTTATGCCCAGAGGAGAACCAAAGCCACTCCATCAGATCCATCCACCTTTCCATGACCTACCTTCCCCCTTCTTTTGTAACACAATGGTTAAGAGCTACAACTCGCTACACAAATTACTACTTCGCAACGAAGCGCCTTTCCTTCTGTCTTCCCCTTGTTAATACTTTGAATACTTAGGACATGGTTTTAGGTTCTCTTCACGTTCCCTCTTCTGAGCCACTCTATCCGTCTCCATCTTCCATCCCCAAATTTCCCTTTGGATTCTGCCCTCTTTTTTCCTCCCCAAACCAAAAGGAGACACTGGTGAACAAGATGTTTTAAAGCAAGGCCATCACACTTCTGTCTGCAGGTCGATTATGTCTTGGCCCACAAGTGGGATGGCGGTGCCGGGCTTCTCCCATTCCACACCTGGCATCTCCAGGGGTGATGCTGCCAGTGGCTCCATATCCTTCCGAACCCAGGAGGGTGGAGAGGCCTGAGAACGTGGCATGCTCTCCCAAGAACGCTCGCCTAGCGCCTGCTGTTTGTCCTGCAGGAGAAAATGGAAGACGAGTTAGGACACCAATCCCAATGGTCTCATGAGTGGTATTAATAATTACATTTGTATTTACATGTAGCAGACACCTTTCAAAACAATTGTGGGTTAAGGACCTTGCTCAAGGACCCAACAGTGGCAGCTTGGTGCCTCAACTCCCTCAACTCCCATCATATAAATTAAATATCATACATTATATTTGCATATTTCCCTACATAGTATTTACTTTGTCATCAAATGGGAAGTTCTTAATGTGACCCCAATGCCGAGCGTTAGAAGGTTTTTTTCCCTCCCCAAAATGGAACACAATTATTAATACAATTACTATCATTCTGAAATCGCATTAACCTGTAATACTACACCTGTAACAAGGTGTACTCATGGTCACAGTGTAAGAGGTTAATTCATATTTCAGAATCACAATCATCCTGTCATTTAATAACAGGCTACAAATCAGCCTCATCTCATTTTGATTCATATCCTATTGCAGGTAGCAAGATTAAAGAAACTTACGCTGTGGCTCGTTTTGTCGCTTCCCGCAGAAGACACGCTCCATCTCACCGACTGCACGGGGAGAGAAAGTGAAGGTCAGTCCAACGTGCCTTTAATACCACTCAGTGCATTTGAATTTTTCTAATGTGAAGGTGAACTGAGGTTTCTCTATCTCAGAATTGCTATTTCCACCCAGTCTGGCACTCTCTCGCTCAGTGGGAGCAAATTAAGATGAAAGAGCCTGAGATGGCGAATTGAGATGTGAGCGAAATGCCAGATGGCTGCATGAAATGGCAGACCGGCCAAATAAATTATATAAACATATAGATTCAGATGCAAGCCCATCCTAAGAACTGCTAAGGCATTAGAGCTACCCTTTCATCTCACATGTTTTAATTGGATCTGCTCTGCCATATCCCATTTACTTAATAGCACCTCACCTTGCTGTCAGAAGCTGGTGACTCTCTGTCCTTCTCAGCATGATGCAATTTTCTGTTCAGGTCCTGGAACATGTTCTGATGGCGTTTACGTGTGTGCATGATTTTCTATGTCAGAGGAAAAGACAGAGAATTTGACATTAGTACCGCTATAGGGTAACAAGCAATTTCTATTTATATTCTCCATTCGTTTGGCGAAAGCATACGCTTTGCCTCGCGTTAATAACGGCGCTGTTGTCAGGTGAGTTATGGAAACGTAATTACCTCAAAGTCAAGCTCAGCATAACGAGATTTCTGCCTCTGCAATGAGAAGAGGGAGGAAAGAGGGGAAGGAAAAGAGAACAAATATTAGTCGGTGCTTTTGTTAGAAATGCTTTAAGCTGTGAAAAAACTTACTTCATAGCTAAGAAACATACTGGCCTGAATATAACCGTTGTTCTGCTAAAGAAATGTGGGATCATCTTAAATTTGCAGAATAGACTCATAAATATACTAATACAGAGACTATAATACATTAAAGAGAATACAAAATTATGAGCAGTATAATAAAATGGGGAATATATAGTCATGGCACTGCCAGGACACACACCCAGGTCATTTGACTGCTACAGCACCTGAACACATTAACTAGCTTATATGCAGGCCAGTATGGTCATGATCAAAAGCCGTAAAGGTTTGTCCATTAATTCATATAGTTGGTCTTATTATTATTATTTTTTTAATTTACAATAATTACTACATTCACTCACCCCTTCGCTAACCTCTAGCGAGCTCATGGACAGCGTTGAGATGGTCTCGCTTTTTGACATCATGGAATTCATTGAGTCGAAGGTATCACCCAGCAGGCTGGTGACGTGGCTCTCACTGGAGATGTTGTGCACGTTCTGCAGCGGAGAGTCCCTCTCTGAGTACGAGACGCTGGCACGATCGGCAGGCACTGGCTTGGTGGCGTAGGCGGCCTGCGGCTCGGCGTATCCACTTCCCAGATGCATGACTCTAGCCTGGGGCAGCTGCTCGACGCTGATGTTGTACTTGGCGCCAGACGACATGTCGTCTTTAGGCTTGGAGCGCAGTGTGGATGTGGTATTGGGCATCAGCATGTAACCACTGGCATCGTGACCGCCGGCCTCGGTCGGTACACGCACCAGCTCGGGGTCCATCTGCGTGAAGATGTCACTGTCACACACATAGACAGGCTTGGAGCAGGGTGGCTCGCCTCCACGTCCTTTATCACGGCGCAAGGTCAAGGTGTGACTGGCATAGTCGGGCATAGCCTGCATGTGCGCTTTAGCGCTGGGCTTTGATGGCAGGGTGTGAAAGTTGGGGCCCATAGGAAGTGGCAGCTGTGGGAGGGGCATTTTCTCCTCTGATGAGCTCTTCATGCCACCTGGAAAAGCGTAATGAGACGATGCATATTTTAACACGTTGGATAACAGTAGAGCATGTACGCCTGTGAGGATGAAAAAGCGTAAAAAGAGAAAAATAGCTAAGGGTGCTATTCTCACCTGGTCTGCTAGAGTCGGCATCCTTCTCAAAGTCACCCTGTCAGAGAGGGAAATCGGAGAGGAAAATGTATTAAAATCAACAGCTATTGCGATGCCTGTAGGGCGGTATGTAAAATGCATGTAAACAGAATTAACACTGAATATGCAGCACTGTATAAAAGTATTAGGCCACTTCATGATTCGTTATCTTTTAGTTTATCAACGGTACACTAACCATATATACAATATTGCCGATGATTGGATACCAAAATATCAAACTTGTTTTGATGTGGTTATGCCATAATACTCTTTTTTCACGGATTGTCTTTGTGAGCTTTGGCATACCTGCCCAAAAAACATTCCTAATCAAGCTTCTTCAGATGTTGCTGTTGCTCAAATTTAAGGGAAGGTCACACTAAATACTTGCCACTGTAACCCAAAAAAGCTTTTTTCTAATTTTTAATACTGCATCTTGTTTTTTTCTAATAAAGAGACTGAGAAATAACTAGTGATTAGAAATAACATGGTCATTACACCAATACTAAAACATCTATATATCTTATCTAATGGTGGGCTAAGACTTTTGCATAGTCCTGTACATGTTCATATTTTCCTAAAAACTCACCAAGCGTTGTGTGTGGCCATTTTGCAATGAGCTTCCCGAGTCCCCGTTTCCATCATCCTTGCGATCGACTACACGACACTTTACAGCCTCCTGGACCTAGAGCAGGTTTCGTATATATTAGCATACTTCTTTCTACTGTAAAGTGGATCATAAAGGGTTGTGTTTGAATCTCGGCTCACCTCACGGCGCAGGATGCAGTGCACCATGACGATAATGAATCCCTCGAGTGAATCGAAAACGGCAAAGAGGATCTGGAAGAGGGCTGAGCGCCGGTCGGTAATGGCTAACACTGCCGACATCCAGGTCAAAGCCAGCAGGGGCAGAACCACACATGAGCTCCACAGTGATGCCCTGTTTATAACACAGTTCTGTTTAGCCATCACTAAATATTCATTTATCAAGCTGCAATTCAATTATAAGGCAGCTGACTCTCACTGGGCAGATAAGACTTTAGGATAAGAATTTACTGATCTCCATAGAGAAATTTAGCTTGTTACAATAGTACAGATTTAGTAGCTTACAAAATATACATTCATACACAGTGTGTAGGCAGTTAAACTATTATTACAATACTAGCCCAAAATACTGGTTGTACTTAAATCTACTAAACATTTACTACTAAGGTAGTACTAGTCTTACCCAGCTCTCTCCTTTAGCTTTACATCTGTGATTCCATCCTTAGACACAAGTTTATTAAAGACCAGGATACCAATCACCATGTTGACCTGTGACACACAGAAAAGGACACGGTGAAATCTGGGAAAATACAAATTCGCCCCAGCTTATCCAGGTTTGTATGCAGTTCAGCCGAGGTGTGTTTGTGGTCTCATTTACCAGGACAACAGCGGCGGCTGGTCCAACGAATGAGTACAGAAGTCCTCCTTCAAGAGACAGCCAGCAGCTAGAGGAGACAAGGAAGCACTTAATTACTCAGGAAAAAAACAAGGCACAACAACAATGAGTGCACATGGAGAGAGAAACAGAGAGACATTCAGTAGTACTCACTAGTTGACAGTGCCATATCCCTTGGCCTTGGTGAACCCTACAGAGACTGCCACGACCAGAGCAGGCAGCCCCCAGCCAAGGCACAGGAATCGCTTGCGAATGATGCGGTTGCGCAGGCGGCCCGTCACGGCCATGTAGGACTGCCAGGCCTCGGTCAGGACCCAACAGAAAGAGGAGAGGAAGAAGAAATGGAGGAGGGCTGCCACCAGGGTGCACATGATCTATGGAGATAGATGGGGAGGAAGGGTTATGATGAGTAATCATATCACATGCATTCAATAAATTCAACAATTATATTAAAACAATGTTGAATTGGTATATATATATATATATTATACATATATATACATTACAATGTGTATCATTTATATTATATTTGATATTATAAAACATTCTAATGACATATTGTAATATACTGTACAGAAATTTAGTACATGCACTTTATAGACCGAACACTATCGACCACCAGGTGAAGATGATGCCATACCTTGTTGCGAGCCTGGGTCTGGCCAATCAGAATGAGCGCATTGGAGCATATGATTGATAAGCAGAAGTTGATCAGGATGACTGAGCGCTCAGAGCGGATATACCTGTGGGAAATAAATTGGTCAATAAATTAATCAATAAATACTGAACATGCATAATTAAAGCATGTGCATCTATGAGAATGTGTGCGTTTATACGTTTGTCTGTTTGTGTTCTTACTTCCAAACGGAGACATAGATGATGATGAGCAGCAGCAGTGTGAGGGATGAAACGCCACATCCCACGATCATGGTAACTGATGGCAACAGGTTCTTGTCCATGTTCTGGAGAGAAGAAAAAGTGGGTTAGAGCTATCCCACATGCACGTGCACACACACACGCAGAAGTGGGCCAGTGGTGGGGGATGGAAAAATGAAGGTGCCAGAATAAAAGATGCATGTGTATGTGTGTACATGTGTCCTGCAGGGAACAGGTGGACCAATTCTCACCTCTGCATTAATCATTTCTGTTGGTGAGTGGAAGCTAAATATTCCCTTTGTGCCAGTGGGCATGCCTAGACACAGGTGTGTCAGAAGGTGTGAAGCAGTGAACAGCTCGAGTGCCTGTGATCTAGTGTGTCTAGTGCCTGAGAGCTAGTGTAGATCACTTCTAACAATAATAGTAATAATTCAAAAAGGCTATGAGACCTGTCTAGACAACACATTGCTTTTTTATTTATACTGGGGCTATAAGCAAGGCTGTGTTAATTAAGAAGCTCATGCCTGTCCAACTACATATGGTGTACAAAATAGCATTTGGACCAAATCACTCCCATAATAGGAATGCCCAGTCTGATGTCAGTAAGTTCTGATCATGTAAACCTAAAAAAGGGGGCTATGAAATTGAGTCTAGATTTTGTGACCCAAATAGACTGTCTGGCTGGTTTTGCCCTTGAAACATAGCATGTTTGTCAGGGAAAATAACGAGGACAAGAAGGCCTTGGAGACTAGAGAGGGAATTGGATGTCCTGGAACAAGGCATACTGGTTAAGGACGTTTGAACTGGAAGGAGATCATATTGTTGTAAGATATCTCATGAAGCTACATATGTTTTGCTTCCTTATCCTCTTGGGATCTTTTCTGTCTTGAGGGCGACATTTTGTCAAATGTATCAGTCTAGGTGTGTGGAATGAGCCATACGGCATGCGTTCACGTGTGGTGAAAAGATGACTGGTTATACTGGAATGCAGTATTGGAGCAGCAGTTAAGAGCATGGATTACTAACCAGAAGATCACTAGCAAACTGCCACTGTTGTGCCATTGAGCACCCCTTAATCTACAAATGATTGGATTGTATCTTTTGAAATCTAGATAAGGGCATCTGGCAAATGAATAAATGTAAATGTAATGCTGGAGGTTAAATCTATGGGTAGAAAACAAACTCATATATAAGCGTCAAGCACAAGCAACTCAAGCTAAAGACTGACTAAAATCGTTTTCAAAACTAGTGTCCATGCTCTTACTGGGCCTTTGAAATGACATGTTCACCCATGACAGCTGTTAGTGCTCTGCTCCTTGCCAGTTCTGGTCCTAGATATATAAAAATGTCTATTTTAGGTCCATATTAAAAATACAACAGCAATTTCCGTGGCCACTCATGTTGTTTTTCCTCTCCTGTTTCATGAGCAGCTCCATTACACACTGAGCTGGCGCTGCGGATGCGGTTGCCAAGGCAACAGGAGAGCAAGATGCTTCAGGGGCAGTGAGGCAGACTCCAATCAAATGAGGAGGAGAGCAGATCTGTATGGCTCTGCGCAAAACCGAGCCATGGGTGAAGAAAAAATGTAATGGTGCAGCAGGCTGAAATGCAAAAACGCTCAAATTGAGCGTGGGGATCTAACGGCATGCATTAAATGCAACAGGAGCAAGTTATAAAAATGGTCAGGATTTTGCAAGATGCCTTGAGCCTGCTTCTGTCCTGACCGTGTTATGAGTCATTATTGATCATCGTTCAGATAAGCAACGATTGTAACGCAAAATCAGGTGAATACAAGCATGCCAGGCTCTCTACATCTATAGGCTTGGATAAATTAAAATCTTTCTGGGCTGATCTCCAATATATTGCAAACCAGACAGAACCAGTACAATCACACATCAGGATGAATGTTGGATGGTGCCGCATGCAACAGACACGCAAAACAACACGCCCTCGCACAAACGTGTGTAGGTGGACTTACCGAATCGGGGTTCGGCCGCGCTAAGATGGCGAAGGTGGAGAGAGCGTCGCACGCGCACCTGGTACTGCCCGAGTCGAGCACGAGCGCTCTGCAACCGCGTGCAGACCACGAGCCCAACAGCGACTCACTGCGCGAGAAGAAAGAGAGAGAGAGAAAACGAGAGGGAGGGTGAGGGAGAGAGCGAGAGAACAAAAGGCGCGTTTCAGAGCTCTAGCACTGCAAAATGGACCCTTGGGATTATTCCCTGTTTAGGGTCAACGACAAAAAACAACCTAAAGCAGTAAATAAAGCTAATGAAGGTAAAGGATGTCAGATTTGAATGATATCCAAGAACAAATGATTGATAGTGGATTTACTTGAGCCAAATTGTCCCTGATACTGTATGACATCACAGTTTTAGTTGCTTACTTATGGCAATTACTCTTCTGAGTGCTTTATTCATTAACTAGTCACTATGGCTGGCTCTGGCTCTGACTTTTGAAAGTAGAGACTAGTAATCCAGAAATGAGTTAGTTAATTAGCAGTTTTAAGACCTTAGGCCATTGACGCACGTTGTGATGAAAATTTTGTTTTGGATTACCTCTCTTTTCTCATTCTAGCTGAGAGTTGATGTGGTTGCCATGACACTGTAGGCTGTAAGTGTCGGCTGGCTAAAGGGAGTGGGTCTTAGGTCACATGACCAGAGAGCATCAACCACTGAAGCCACAGATCAAAAGACATGCAAGGCTGAATGTAGCATATGTACAGTACTGGGCAAAATTATTAGGCCACCATCAGGTTTGTTGCTTGGTTTAATGCCTATATATAACTTGACTCTTCATAATTCTTAATTCCACTGATTATTGTAATATTTAGCACATCACACTAGTCAAGCTGTTCCAGTTCCTGTTCCCAGATCAAGCTTTATCTGACTGTAGAAGGGTCAACCTGGCATCCTGATGATGCTGCTGTTAGTGTAACTGAAGGTTGCACAAGATTCTTGCCACTGTAGCTATAAAAGCAGTTATTCTGTCTTATTTTACTTTTTAATACTGAAAACACATTTTCTGTATTCTGATAAAGACTTAACTGGTCATTATACCTTTGCATAAACAATGGTGTATCTAATCTCATGGTGGCCTAAAACCTTTGCACATTACTGTATAAGGTATCGGGTAAATGGATGCATAACTATCTCAGAACTCATCCAAGTATCATTCCTCATACAATCATATTCGGTAACTGTCTAGCTCCACAGAAGGTCTCTTTCTGTCCTAAAGACAGGAACAAAGTGTGTGGGTGACTTGGACGTCATCGGGGCATGTTAAACATGTTAAGGGGGCAGAGTGTGATTGGCCTTGCTCTTGTGCAACCATTAGAACCAACTGCTCTGTCAAAGCAGGGACTCACTCACTCATTCATCTGTGCTGCATGCTAGAAAACACTTACGTTTCACTCTCGTCCCAGGCAATGCACGTCTCGTTGATGGTGTCCTGCAGAGGGAGACAAGAGTTAGTTCAGAAGCTGCTGCACAAGACTTTCTTAGAGTCTTGTTCCTTTGCTTCTTAATGACCGTACTCACATTGTGCAGGTGAGGAAAATCGATCTCGACTGGCATGGACAGGAAACCTGGGTTCGGCTTCACTGTGACACTGACAACCTTAGAGTTTAGCAAGGTGCTGTTGCTGTGGAAAAAGATTGGGGTTAATTCATTCACATAACAACATCAACAGGCATGTGGCATTTGTTAGCACATGCTGTATGCTTGGACAGTCTCTGTGTTTTTGCACATATTTACCTCTGCACAGACAGGATAGGGCCAAGGTTTCTGTAGAGAACAATGCCTGTTACAAAGCCGGTGCTCTCTTCAGCATCTGAAATGGAAAACATTTGCATGGTCAGATGACAAATTCTGCGGAAGAGTCTAGTTTCAGGTCATTTTTATTCTCTTTATTAGAATGCAACCAGAAAATTTAGGACATGAAAAATGAAACACAAAACAAAACTACAGTGGCAATTATTTAGTGTGACTTCCCCTTAGAATTGAGCCATAGCAGGCAAGGAAACTTTTTCAAGGAGATCACATTAAATACTTGTGTTTGCCTGCAAGGGATATTTTGTTATATTTTATGAATTTTCTGTTTGCATCTTAATAATTGACTGAGAAAAAATATATTGTCATTATATCATTGCTAAAACAACAAATCTAATGGTGTCCTCAGACTTTTGCCCAATTCGGTAAGTGACTGCATGCTTAAGACAATGTGCATGTACCTGGCACGTCCAGGCTGAGGGCGCTGCGGGACACTACGATTTTCTCCTCAGAATTGCGAACCCATTCCATCATTCCTCTCCATCCTTTCATTGGGAATGTAACATCGGTCGTCATGGTTTTGGGATGCTTCTGAATGCTCAGCACTGCCGTCACAAGGGGAAAGGAATAAAACAAATGCACTGAAAACTGAAATTTGTGTTTGCAAGGCATCCAGGGTAACGGTTAGGCCTATGCAACTATGACCAGACAAACCTACCAAAGTTCTCGGTCATTTCGTAGTGGTCCTGGAAATCTCTCATCTGCTTGCCAATTACATCAATGAAGTCTTCAAACAGGCTAAAGAGTTCTTTAATGTTGACCCCCATCTGTCAGAGAGATAAAGAAATCCTTCACATACTGTACACTGCACTGAACATCCCCAACACTAGGTTCACAAATGATGCCAAGGCAACGTGCGCACTTCCTCCCTTCCATAAACGGCACGCCGGGTGATTGACTCACGCATGTGAGGAATGGCGTGTGTCTCTCTGACGCAGGCAAGTGCATGTATGTGTAGGCGAGAGGTGTCCTTCATTTCTCGGTCTATACAAATCCTGTTCCCTTATGAGCTGCCATGACAACACACAGATTGCTGTGTAGGCGGAGTGACTCTCACTTTTTCCTCTTAACCTCTATTTGCCTAGCACATTCAGAACAACCATGTGTGAAGGGGTGTATGCCTGGCTATTGTACTAGAGTTCAAGACTCACTGAACTGTGTAGCAAAGCACATTTTACCAATGCTTATTGACCTTCAGGTTGCAAACCCAGTTGTGGATTCTTAGGACTTGAGGAACTATAGTGCGTAACTGGCTCTTACTACAAAGAAACCAGTGTGCATTATACAGCATGACGCTATGACTGAGGGTATAGTCATTAAAATTAAGGAAACCATTAGAGTTAGTTCCTGTGAGTCATGTACTGGCAAGTTCTATGTTATATCTGTACACTAATATAAATGGAGCTTTTCTGATAATCCTGTGAACATATACATTTACATTTTAGTCAGTTAACAGACTGCAAAGCAGAGTGACTAATGACAAATACAATCTTACAATCCAAGCACTGATGGATTATGGGTCTTACTCAAGGACCCAACAATGGTAGCTTGGCCTAGGCCTTTTACTCCATAGTCCTGAACCTTAGCCACTAAGTTCCTACATATACTGCATGCAAGAATGAATTAAAACCATCAAGGAGGACAAATGTATTGAAAACCATAAGGCCAATTCACATCTGGAAGTGACACAATAGTTCATTTCCAGCACGGATAAGAAGTCTTGAAAAAGATGCTCGAGAACTCTTGAAATCTTTTCATTTTGTACCTGTGAGCTCTTCAAGTGTATTTGTCAATGCCCATGCAGCCTGCAAATAGGAACAGTAATAGCATATTGTGTCTGGGACACTTGTCAGTTCTCTTGACACACACAGTCCTGTGAAATTTGCAATAGGTTCAAAAAAGAGCATCTACGTAAATCTGGGAGGGCTTTTATTTTTAGAGTGTGGCACATAAAAGCAGCAAAACACAGGGGGCTGGTACTAGGCCTTTCTGAATCAGCCTGCTCTCTTACATATAAGTCATTTGGAACGACTCTCTATTGTTGACTAATGGCTGCCACTGCCTACGAGAGAGAGAGACCTGTGAATCAATTCACTTATAGCACCTTTCCAAACCCTAGCAACGCTGGGCTATTCTGTCTTCCCCGCTAATGAGTCAGATCCTGTATTCACCAGCAGCACATTACTAGATATCAAGAATATGATATGCATGCATATTAAGAACCAAAATGAGAATGTGTTAAGGGAGACACACTCATGCTTACCAGCTGTGCTTCTTGCCATTTGCCATGGTGTTCCTCCTTCAGTAGGTTGCTGATCGTCTGGACGAAGTTCTAAATGTGAGGAATGATGAGACTGAATTAATCTACAGAGCTAGTGTTTCTTAAGCATGTTTACCGATAGAATGTGAACTACTAGTGAATGTTAGTTGTATTAGTGTTAAGAGGTGATTACCTCAATATCAACACTACTGTAGCCTGCTGCCTTAAAAACCTCTGTGGTGTTCCTCAGCACTTCCATGACTGCCAGGAGATCTCCACTGTACTTCGTGGCATCTTTTGAGGTCACCCTCAGCCTGGACAGCATTTCAGACAAACCGTCCACCTGCATGCCTTTCTGTGATTTGTAGAACTGCTCACGAGCCTGAGCACAGAATAGAAGAGCCATAATGGTTATATGCTGCCATGAACATAAAAGATACATACAGCATAAACAGTATGTGGCTAACTATATATATGTTGTGTCTCCAAACTTTTCTTACCACTGTCTGGATGTCTTGGTACTCTCTGGAGACACATTTAATGTAACTAGGACTTCCCCATAGGGCTATGCCAATAGCATCCAGGGTGCATCGGCGAAGGACGAGCCCTGAAAAGGAGAAAATCAGGATGTTATTGCTCAATGAGACAAGTAAAAGGCTCATGCATTATAACAGCTAGGTCAGGATGCTTTGCAAATGCCTTTACTGAATTGCTAAAGTTAATAACAAGAATCTAAATCCACATCATTGTGCTAAAGCTCAGCTCTGTACCTGTAGCATCAGAGGGACAGGGAACTGCCACAGTGTCACCAGCTGGAGTTCTCTTCCACACGGCATTCCCATAGCTCTCTTCACCACAAATCTCATGGGGTTCTGCGAAGCCCAATATTTGGCCCACTTTAGTTTTTAATTTCTTAATTTGTTATTGTGTAAAGCAAACTAGAAAACCAACACCAAGCTTGGGAAAGGATGCACATTCTTACCAGGGCATCTCTTCTCATTGCAGCGTCTATTTTCAGCTTTGTCACCGATGCAGGGCTCTCCACCAAAAAATGGTCCCTCACACACTCTCTGTCTCTGCTGGCTGCCTCCTCCACATGTCTTACTGCAGTTGCCCCAAGAGCTCCAGGAGAACCATCTCCCGTCCACTAATAGGCAAAATCAAAGAAGTCTTAAAAGCTGCAAACAATAGACTACTATATGAAATAGCAGTGAACGCTGTAAGAAAGAGAAGCCATGCTTAGCCATACCTGGGCAGTCTCTGAGGAAACAGTTGCTAGTCTCACGCCAGTCTCCCCTGCATTCTGAGCCTCCATAAGATGGACCGTTGCACTCCCGTGTGCGTTGCATGGTCCCATTGGAGCAAGAGGCAGAGCAAGGGCTCCAAGCTGACCATTCATTCCAAGAGCCATCGACTGCAGAGAGAAGAAAAGTGCTCTTTATTATGTGCACTACTCTATCTAGTACATTCAGAATATGGTTTCAATGCAGAGATCAGACTGTTGTGCTTATAAATGGTACTTATGTTCACTAAGAAAAACCCATATATAAACAGAAGTAGTTAAGCAGAATTTCAGAGGTAACTAAAAAATAAAATCTTTAAAAATGTATGTTTTCAACAACACAATTTTCAAAACTGTCTTCAAAACCCAGTTACTCATGATATGCCATTTTATTTTGTGAGCCTTTAATGACATCGTGTACCACAGCGCCATCTGGTGTTTCAACTGAAAGTTACATTTGAGTGCTGATAAACACATTAGCTATAAATCTATTTTTTAGAAATTAAGCGAAATGGGATTAAACTTTTCATGACTGTGTTTGTAAGTATAGTTTGACCAGAGTTAATAATAATAATCTAAGAATAATAAGATAATAATCTAATTTAGGTCTGTTTCTGTATAAATCTCAGTACATACTAACCAGGGCAGACAGCAATGTTGCAGAATTTGGTCTGTTTCCTTGGCCCGGTGCATGGTTCACCTCCGTTATTGGGTGGCTTGCAGACACGCACACGGTCACGGTACCCACGGCCACATGTAGATGAGCACAAACTCCATGGAGCCCACTCGTCCCAGGCGCCATTCACTAGAGGGAGGAGGTCATTTAAAATCATATTAGCACTGTGCGTGGACCATGTATGGACATGCATTTGTATACTACATGTGTGTATGTATGTACCTGGGCAGGCTATGCTGTTGTTGCAGGGTCTGTTTTCTCTCAAAGGGCCAGTACACATTGTGCTATGTGCAGATGTCATGCAGTTGCGTGTTCGGCTTTGCCAGCCCTCACCACAGCTAACAGAGCAGGAGCTCCATAAGGACCACTGATCCTGAACTGCATCTGTAACAAAGTTGATGATAGCTAAGCTTCATATCACTACTTAAAGTTGATTTCTAATTCATTATAATTTACACTTGGTGGCAGGGGGTAAGATTTACCTGGTTGAGGGATTGCTATCTCTTCGCCATCTCGCCTCATGGAGCGAAGGGCCCCGCTACGCTGGCGCACTTTACCTGCTCGGGAAAATGCACCTATTAGAAATCTCTCATCAACTAGACCCTATCAGATATCACACAGTTTCTCTTTTATAAGATGTGTCTAACAGTGCTCACCAATGCAGGGTTGGGGGTTACAGGAACGGGCCTCTTCAACCACCCCCTCACAATTGCCATCCTCAGGTTGGCATGCTCTGCTGCGCACCTGGACTCCGCCTCCACACTCATTACTGCACTCAGACCAGCGACCCCAACTGGACCAACTTTCTGTAGGAAACCGATGCAGCGATTACACAACTGAGCTTAGTGACATGTGATCAAACTTTTTACTGTGCTACCCCCTGGTGGAGAACACTATGAACCACACCCAGTCACGCAGCCCTTGTTTTTTGTGCAGCACATGCAGAGCTTTTTCATATGTCCCCTAAATGCTCATGAACATCAAGAATCTCAAGCTTAAGCTCACCACTGACATTACAGGCGAAACCTTCCCAATTCTAAAGAAATAGATTGGCAAAACAGAGGGCTTTGAATGTTAAATGCCAGCACGCTTCGAAATCAAACAATCTGAAAGGGTAGCAGCACCTGCAGTGCTGTGGATGTGCAGTACCGCCGGAGACTGGTGGGTTACCAGGGCAACCTTGTGTGTGGCATATCGATTGCCTTTCCCCTCTCCGGCAACAGAGGCATTGTGTAAACATCGCCTCAATAATGACTCAACCTCCCTCAATGGCATGCACACCTGCTCCACTATATGGCAAGGTTAAGTGAGCGACAACTTTTCCCTGTCATTTCAATACCAGGCTTTGAAAACCTGTGGCGGTGACAAGAAGTGGGAAAACACTGCCTTTACTTTACAAGTGAATAACTTGTTTATGTCTGGCGTATCAGTCGCTTTTGGCAGGTGATTTGAAGAGCCTGGGAACATTATAAGTCAGACTGATCTGTTGAATCAGAACTTACTGCAAGAAAAGGGACAAGCGGTTAAGGTACTGGCCTCTGCCAAGCTGGCACAGTTGGGCCCTTGAGCAAGACCCTTAACTTAACCCACAACTGGTAAGACTGTATCAGTTGTAAGCCGCTCTGGGTAAGGGCGTCTGCTAAATACTGTAAATGTAAAAGGTTTAAAGTGTGGCTGGGTGCAGTTTCTAACATCCTCCAGAAGGTGGCAATATTGGTAGCTTATCTGGCCACTTTCCTAAGTCTTAATGAAGTGAATTTGTTACACAATTTCCTTTAATAGAAATATACACAAATGTGCCACTTGTTGTGCACACGCACACACACACCCCCCCCCCCCCCACACACACACACACACACACACACATACACTTACTCATGATCTCAGCATCCCTGTTGTTGTCTCTTACAGTTGGTGTGCATTTATCGACGTAGACCCCGCCCCTGTAGCAACCGCCTGGTCTTCTCTTTGGTGGCTCCCAGCACTGGCATGGTGTGGCCATGATGCCGCAGGGGTTTCCATGGGAGCTGGTGGTCAGGCAGTCCTCGAGCCACTTGCACAGCATCTCGCAGGCAGGCACACTGGGGTTCCGTTTTCCTACAACCAAGAACTCGGAGCTGAACTGGCTACCTTCATCATCATTCCCTTCTTCTTCCTCCAGGAGCTCTGTGCCAATGTGAGGTACCACCTTCCTGAGCTGCAGGAATTGCTTGCTGGATTCGAGGTAGGCCACTGCAGAGGAAGCATCGCACAGGCGCACAACCTCGTCAAAGCTTTCCATGCCCAGGTAGGTGCGAGATGTTTCCAGGAATGAGTCGAACTGGAAGGTCTTGATCTGGCGAGGTGTGCAGGACTCAGTCGGTTTGGTGATCTTCATGTAGACAGTGTAGCGGCGAGGGTCCGGGTTCTGCAGGGTCCAAGAGCATGGGGATGATGGAAGAGCCGTTTTAGAGGAAAACACTCCAAAGAAACGGCTTTGCTCCAGCGTCGCACAGGTGGCAGAGGCGGGTCCAGAGGGGGTAGCAAGAGTCATGCCAAGGAACAGGCATGTACACAAGGCCAGAGAGAGGCCAGCAAATGGGATAGATCTCCACTCCATCTTCTCACTTGTAGAGGATGGATGGATTGCTAAACAGGGATGATGTAGACCTTTCTGTCTTGACTGGTTGAGTGATTGGGTTGTCTGATCGTTTTATGGGTATCTTTTGCAGATGGATGTTTCTTTCTGTGCACTATGTTGAGTTGGATGGAGGGTCGAAGGCTTCACTAGAATAAGGGGGCCATATCTGTTTGAAGCAGATCTGTATGACAGGACAGAAACACAGACAACAACAGCAACATTAGAAGAGGTCAAGATGGTGAAGGGTAGCAGGAGTGAACCGTTCACGACTCATTTCTGTATTTTATGAGACATTTCCCATAAAACGCAACCCGATCCACCACGTCTATCATCAAAATAATCAGACAATCTGCTGAGCCTCAGGCTGCTGATAAGCATTAATATTTGCTCACAAATGCACCCACTATCTGCACAGACAGATAGCAATTACACTCAGACTATAATTACAGTTTCTTCACAGCATGCTCTTCTCACATTCCCATTCCCTTATTTTCTCTCGCTATCACGCTTCCGCCCACTCTCCGACACATGGTTCGGCCAATTGCGTCAAAGTGACGTCCGTGAAGATTCCGCATATGCCCACGTCAGGCCGCCGTTGTCTGGATATGCTGTTTTTGGTGCTCATAGTTCTCAGAAAGCCAGCAGGAACTATCACCCTCTTTTGAAAGGAGGGTTAAGAAAGTTGTCAGCAAGAAGTTGCAGTTTGCAAGAGCGACACTGTGCAGACGTAGTGAGACCAATGGAATTCTGTCTGGAGATGGACGGATGCCAAAACGCATAAAGCACTAATATGATTTCTAATGCAAGAGTTGTTTCCATGGCTACATCAGAACACCGTCAAGCCTTTTTTACTAATAAGGAAAGAATGGCACTGTTCCGGGAACTTTACTAAAGTACTCTGGTTGCCATGGAGACAAAAATTAAAGAGGTGAAAGGTGTTGTCTGTAGACACAGCCATCTTTTGAAATAGCCCTGGCTCCAACAGCAGGTGAATGGAACGCTTGGTACAAGGCTTCTGTTCGAAGTTGGAACCTTTCCTGCTCTCTTGCTGGATGAAGGGATGCTTTCAGGCCCAGTAAGGACATGGGGATGACTGGAGAACGGATCAGAGAGCAGCTGGGATCCTTTCTCATAGAGAAAGCTTAGGTTCAGATGAATCAGCATCCATTTGCTGATTCATAACCCAAATGCCCTGTGCTTAAACTACATCTTTTGTCCTTTCCTGCCCTTTTTCGGACCATTCTCATTTTTGTATATGATGCAGAGGGAGATAGGGCTCAACCTGTCCCTCTTTATGTGCCTTCAGATTGCTCCATCAGTTCTAATGGCTTTTTTTCTCCCACTTCGAGCCAGATATCGTACACCGGAAGCCATTAGAAGCCAAATTTCAGAGCTCTATAAGCACTCTTCTTCCTTTCCCCTTTACTGAAAGGCTGACTGCAATTATCCATTTTGCTGGTAATTAGGAAACAGCTGATTTCTTATGTGGTACAGAAAGTAGAACAAGAAGGACAGGGCGAGCAGAAAAAAACTATATGGCGGATGCTGGGATATAATAGTAGATCTGCTCCTGGCTGAGTGACACGTGTGAATTTTGGATCTGATTATCTCTAATACGTCTGAACCATGTAACCATGTAAGCTTCATGTCCAGAAGCTCTGAAGCCCTGTGTGGTTTGGACTGGGTTGTGGTATGGTATTTTGCTTTAGTCAGCCTAAGTGCAGCTGCAGTATTGTGATAGGCATGGGAGACCGCGAGGCTGGCCAACACGTGTATTACTCAGTGTGTGTGTCTCTGTGTGCCGTTGGCTTTTTCTGACTCATGCGGAGAAGAAAAAAGCGATTCAGCCGTTGCCATAGAAACTACAAAGCTCTTCTAGACCACGTTATACTGCAATAACTATCAGTCCACTTTCAGCCTGATAGCTATGCTTAATGTTGCATACGTGGATGTAATTGTGTGGTTGTAAGTACTTTACAAGTATTTGAAGCACAACCTGGGGCTGAGTTTTAATAAGCATATTAATCATCTTTCATATCCAATGCAAGTGCTAAAAGGTCTAATTATGATATACCATGTGCATTTATATGCAAAACAAATGGTTTGCATTGCAGACCCAGAGATGAGTCATGCTTTATTGTATGTTTTGGTCTTTTATACGGACATGAATTAAAAAAAACGGTATCGATGCCTATTTTGCAATATGCATGTTTTCCTTTCACTGTTGACATTCTGTTTTCTTCGAGCAGTTGTGTGGGAAAGACAGCATGCACAGTAGGGACTCAGATTATTGTGCCATGTGACTGTGCACACTCATGCAAGCACCGTGCGTGCACACACACCCACATACACACACACATACACATACACACTAGATAAGCTTACAAACAGGTGGCTGGGCATCAGTAAAAATCAGGCTGCACTCCAAGACACCCATTAAGACGAGTCACTTAGACAAACTGTTCCAGCACTTTACTCTGTGTGTGTGTGTGTGTGTGTGTGTGTGTGTGTGTGTGTGTGTGTGTGTGTGTGTGTGTGTGTGTGTGTG
>JAUZSU010123382.1:0-17839 GCA_034780255.1 Parotocinclus maculicauda | reverse complement strand
GTGTTTCTGAAGATTTAGTTATCCGGGTTGGACCTTCAATGATTTGAGTCAGATCAAAACTACTAGTTAAATGTTTAATTTTGTTCCTATTTATTTTATCTAGCCAGTTATTATTAAAGTAATATAACCTCTTTAGAAAGATCACAGCACTTCAAAACATTATACAGCTTACCATAAAAATCAACATTTGATGAAGGTGAGCGATAGACACCAATCATTATAAATGACATTTGTGGTGAAAGGGAAATGTCCAAACCAACACATTCTAAATTCCTAAGACAAGGCCACTCTAGTTGATAACATGTGATACTATCCTTAACATAAAATAAAACACCACCACCTCTACCATCAGTTCTATCTCTTCTAAAAGTGTTAAAACCTGGGATATCTACCATAGCTGAGGGAGAGTTCTTATGCAGCCATGTTTCAGACAAACAGAGGAAATCCAAATTTGAACCTGATACAAGATGCTTCAGTTCATCACTCTTTGTTGCCACACTTCGAATATTTAAGTGGCCACCTAAAAGTCCTTTTTGCTTTGCCCGACAGTCCCACAAAACCCTTGCATGATTTACTGTTTGAATTAACTTCAGTCGCCGTTGTTTAATAATTGCTGAATTTAAGGGAATTGATCTTGGCAATTCAATAAACCTCCTTTGCACTGGTAAATCCACATGGTAAGATGAAGGCATCACATCCAAACAATCCCTGCTAGCATCTGCTAGCACAGGCCTGTCCAGCTCTAGTGTTTTATGTGACAAAAGCAGAGCAGACTGCCTTGATGTATAACCAGTGCACTCGCCCAACAAAGGCAGTGGAGCAATTCCAGAAATCAAAGCTTGGTGGCAGTCAGAATCATTCAACCTTTGAGAAATTCCAGGCCCAGGATTAAGATGTATATCACCTGCTAGCAACAGCAGGGTCATCAACAAATATCCTGAGAGCTTCCAAGCAGCTTTAGATAGTTTCAGACTTTTGTTTGATTTACGATGGTTTGATGACGAAAATGCTCTGCCTTGGTGTAATACACTTCCATAAATGCTGTACTGGCCAACTTGATAGTTTTGCTGGACCAAAGGATACACCACACATTCATTCCAAGTTGTTGACATGGAGTTACTATTCCTGCATGGCCCACTGCAATGTAACTGAGTCCAAAATGGCCGACTCCAACATGGCCCCACAGACATAATTAAAAGTGCCACAACATAACAAAAAATCATAACAGGCACTTTAAAATGAGTAACATTGTCTAACTTAATCACATATTGTACCCATACTGGGAATAAAAAAAAAAACCAAATTTAAAATAACGGAGTGTAGAGGGGCAGCACCTGCCTCACAGCACACCTCCACAGCATCCGTCATCTTGTTTTTTTCACCAAAGTATGTTGGGACGGACACAGCTTACAGTTTAGATTTGGAGACCTCTTTATCTTAGGCAAGTCATATCGCAACAAGATTCAGTCGTGGCCTTAGATCACTAAAGACAGCAGAGATCTACGTGAATTTGCAGATCTCTTGGGCATTGTCGAATCAGCCATTCCCTATGTGCAAGGTTTACAAGTTTTAAATTACAAATTAAAAATAAAAAAAATCAAAGGATAGCTGCCAAGCAACCAGATTGGTTAAGTTCACATTGGAACAGAACAGTGATTGTGTACCAAGATTAGTACAATGATTATTTTGTCAAGTTCCTCAACAAAGAAGCTAGAATTGCCTGCAATCCTATCACTTCAATGCAAGCAAAAAAGCAGACCGAAACAGATTACAAGCAAGCTTTTAAAGACAAGCCAGAAAGAAATCATACTTTAAATGCCAAAGCACTCACCACAAGTTCCAGTGAGAAGACAAAGTCACATGCAACCTATGTAAAAGAGATAACCACTCACCATAAATGTCGCAAGATGATGGAAAAGCCAGCTGAAGAAAGAGTAAAGTTTGTGTTTCGGCTGTCTCAATACTGGACATAACTCCAAAGGCTGTATTCAAGAAGTGTATGTGACAAGTGCCAAAATCCTCACCCAGTATGCTTACATCAAGATAGAGACAAAGACCAAACGATTCAAGAGAAGGTAAAGGTGAACCAAGAAACCGATAGAACGCCAGATCCACAAGTGATTTAGTCTAAGCAAGTGAGTTCCAATAGAATTGTGCAACAAAAGTCTTAAGGTTGTACATCTTCGGTCATTTCAGTTTACATATCAACTGTGAATGAACCAGACCAAAAGAAGCTGGTGTAAGTCTTGCTTGACACACAAAGTGACACCACTTTCATTCTGAAAGATACAGCTTAGATGCTGAATACCAAAAACTTGTCAAACTCAAGTTTTCCACAATTATGTCCAAAACAAAGACTGTTTCCAGTCATAAGTTAAGCAATATACAAGTAAGAAGCATTCATTCTGGAACAAGAATCAAACTGCCACCAGCCTACACCAGAGATACCTGCCAACAAATCGCATATTCTTACAAGCAAGACAGCAGAGAACTGGTCTGACCTCAAACATCTAGCAAGGGAGATGCCTCCTGAGCGTGACTGTGAATTTTGTATTACTAATTGACTATAATTGCCCACAGGCTTTACTGCCCATTGAAGTGGTCAGTGGAGAAAGAAACCATCCATTCGGTCAGAAACCTGTGCTAGGATGAAGCATCTTTGGCTACAACCATTCTCAAAATTGAACTTGAAGATGAGATTGGTGTTGGCCATCATATTATTGTAAAGCAAGTCCTGCCATTTGTCAAAGAGTCTCACAAACTTTTAAGGAGGTCCACTTTGCAGCCAGGAATAAAGTTAAGGAAGTAATATCCAGCTGAGATAATCAAAGTGTTTGAAATGGAATTTGTGGAAAGAAACAGCAAAGAAGATTCAGTGTTACAAGAAGACTTGATGTTTTTAGCAATACAAATACATAAAGAACATAGAACATAGAAAACATAAAGCAAAAACACAATGGACATTTTGAGATACCATTACAAAAAATAGAGAACATAGAAAACATAAAGCAAAAACACAATGGACATTTTAAGATACCATTACAAAAAATAGAGAACATAGAACATAGAAAACATAAAGCAAAAACACAATGGAAATTTTGAGATACCATTACAAAACATAGAGAACATAGAACATAGAAAACATAAAGGAAAAACACAATGGACATTTTGAGATACCATTACAAAACATAGAGAACATAAAGCAAAAACACAATGGACATTTTGAGATACCATTACCTAACCTATCAAACAATAGACTTTGTGCAGACATCGACTCAAGTGAAAAAGCATCTGAGAAAGGATGACCTACCTCAAGGATTATGTGACATTCATGGGAGACATAATAGAAAGAGGTGATGCTGAAAGAATGCCAAAGATAGAAATACACTGTTATGACTCAGTCTATGGTTCGGTCGCACAGACATGTGAGAGGATAGTGGAAATCCAGTCTAAGCAGAAATGACCACACAGACACAAGGAACTAAATGGTTAAAAAGGGTGTATTGAGTAGTAGGTACAAAATCTATACCGGTATTAACTTCAGGGTGGACCCAGGCCAACACAACAAACAAAATCAAACTTACTTTAGAATCTGCCTTGCCTTGCCTAAAATAAAACCAAAACACACAGTACTTACCTAACTCACTAAATGAAAAAAAAAAACAGAGGAAGAAAAAAAAACAAAACCGACAATCCAAAAATAAACAGCAGCCCACCCCTACTTACCGGTGTATATACATATATTACATATATATACATATATGTCCTAAGGTGAGAGCCGAGCATGCTTTCTGTGCTCTCCCAGACAGTTTGCACTGTAGCTACATTGTCCACAATCTTCTGGGCCAGTTTAATGTAGTGGCTATCCTCTCAAACATAGAGAAATATGCATCCACTTCATTTTCCCTAAAAACAGGCAACAGACCAACTTGTCCACTTACATCAAAAACAGGCTGTCTTACCAGGGAGGGCTGTAGCGGGGCAATTGATGATGCAGGCATACCAGAGACATCAGTCTCAGCGGGAGCAGGGGAGACTCCTACTGAGGAGCAGAATTTCAGTGGACGAGGCACTGGCTTTTGTGATTGAGCAGTCAGCCCAAGCTTCTTCCTCTCAGTATCCAACTCCCTCTCCCGAACACGCAACAACTGTGTCTGAAGTTCTTGCCGCTTAATCTCCAGCTTCAACTCTTTAAGAGCCATCTGAAAACCAGGGTCTAATGAACCAGCCCGCGGCTGTTTACCATCCACTAACCATCCACCGGTGGTGGCATCCACATCACCCGGTAGCTGAGTTGGGTGGGGTGTGGTACCTGACAACACCCCTCGTTCGGGTAAGATCTGCTGTGCCACCAATTCATCATAAAGTGCAGTTTTGATGACTCTTTTACTAGATAACTGCGGAACAGAAACATGGAAAAAGTCAGCAATCAGTAACAAGTCATCTTTCCTACACTTATCAAAGACCTCTAAGGTAGGACAAAGCGTAAACCTCAAACTCTGCCATTCTTTCAACGAACCAAAACACAACTGTAACATCAACAGAGCAAAGGTAAGCTTTTATATCCACAAGAAAGAATCCTGGATGAGCCCCCAAAATCTGTTACGACCCAGTCTAGGGTTCGGTCGCACTGACATGTGAGAGGATAGTGGAAAAGCCAGTCTAAGCAGAAAGGACCACACAGACACAAGGAACTAAATGGTTAAAAAGGGTGTATTGAGAAGTACAAAATCTATACTGGTATTAACTTCAGGGTGGACCCAGGCCAATACAACAAACAAAATCAAACTTATTTTAGAATCTGCCTTGCCTAAAATAAAATAAAACCAAAACACACAGTACTTACCTAACTCACTAAACGAAAAAAAAACAGAGGAAGAAAAAAAAAACCCTACAATCCAAAAATAAACAGCAGCCCACCCCTACTTACCGGTGTATATACATACATTCATACATACATACGTACGTGTGGCGATTTAGAGGTGCGAGGATCTACAACCAGCCAACAAACCAAATAAGGCCAACCCAAACAGAATCAACACAGGCAGAGATCAACCAGAAATCACACACACATCGATCAATAACCCACAAGGCAGCTCCCCTTCCTTTCTCTCTCTTGAACGTCTTTCCGATCCAGCTAAATACAGTCGCTCATTGATGATGTCACCGTCAGGGCAGAGGAGACACGATTGGCAGTTCAGCAGCGTAGGATCCCGGACTGGATTCTGAACCGGAGCCACCTGTTCAAACGGGACGTACACAGAGAAAAACGAAAAACAAAACAACAACAAAAAACATAGGGCACACCGCGAGCCGTAATAACACAAAGAACCAGTTTGGTATATCCCACATCATGGCGTTTACCATCCCCAAAAACCAGGTAGCATCCATGTTTTATTTGATTGCTCAGCGAAATACCAAAATCTCTCCATTAACCATCTCTCAATGAACATCTTGTAACCTGGGGACCTGATCTCACCAATACTCTTGTCAATACTCTTGTAGTCCTGTGTTGCTTTAGAAAGGGACAAGTGGCTGCCATGTGCGATGTGGAGAACATGCTCCATGAACATGTAACATGGTTATGTTGCTGCTGAAGACCGGGATTACTTCAGGTTCCTATGGTGGGAGGAAGGTAATATGGACAAACCTCCATCAGTGTTTCATGTGAGGGTGCACCTATTTGGAGCAGCATCCTGCAAATTTCGGATTTAAGCATTTTGCTGCACAAAGGAAAGGCAAGTTCAGTCAAGTTGCCATAAAGTTCAAACAACGCAACTTTTACGTGGATGATGGTAGTGGTAACATGTAAATGATAAAAAGAAGCGGTCCTTGGACAGAGCACTGAGGAACTCCTTGCGTGACAGGACAGCTGGAAGATTTGTTTTTCCAAGGAGATAAAATGAGTTCTATTGTAGAGGTACGAGTTAAACCAAGTGAGACGAGTTCCAGTTATGCCTAATGCTGAGAGACGGGATATAAGATTGCTATGATTAACAGTGTCAAATGCAGAACTTAGATCCAACAGAAGGAGGACACTAAGTTCACGATCATTAAACACCCGTAACAGGGCTGTCTCAGTACTGTGCAATGTCTGGAACCCCGACTGAAAAGGCTCAAAGAGAGCGTTGTCTGTCATGTATGAGTGCACCTGTGTGGCCACTACCCTTTCTAACATCTTGGTAAAAAATGGCAGGTTAGAGATCGTTCGATAGTTATTAAGGTTATCTACATCCAGACCAGGCTTTTTAAGGATTGGTGTAATGGCAGATGTTTTGAGGTATACTGGGACATGACCAGTCAAAATGGACCTGTTGATAAGATGTGATATGATAGTGGTTAAATGTGAGGGACATTTTTTAAAAGGCAAAGTAGGAGCAGGATCAAGGAGACAGGTAGAAGTATACGATTTTGAAATACGTTCTCTGATATCGTCCGGCTTAGTAAGGGAAAAAGTAGCCAATGCTTCCAATATATCGGCAACAGATAGACCAAAGGAGCAGACTAAGTCCAGTGTGTGACCATGAATATGGGTGGGAAAGTCAACAGGTTGAGTCAAGTTGAAACAGTTGAGCAAGGCCTCAAGCTTAGATGTAAGTAAGCAGTTTGTATCAACATGAATGTTGAAAACCCCAAGCAAAACCAGGGCTGGGCACATAGGACTGGCCAGAGTGCGTAGCTTACAGAGCTCGGAAAAGAAGTTAGTGGAAGCCTTCAGAGGACGATAGATCAGCAAGAACACAACTGGTGTTGAACTGACCAGTTTAAAAGTAAAAAATTCAATTGATACTACCTCATGGAATTCACAGAAACTGACATTCAGTGTATCATCATACACAACTGCAAGACCACCACCCTTCCCATGAGGTATTGATTTAGCGAAATATTTGAAGCCGGTGGATGTTAACAGATTTAAATAAAAGCAATCTTCAGGTTATTGCCATGTCTCTGTAAGAAAAAAAACATATCAAGGCTATTGTGAATCATGACATACTTTAAGAAGGGAGCTTTGTCCGTGATAGAGCGACAGTTGAGTAATTCAAGTTTAATTCTATTTTAGTCAGTATATTGGAGCAGATTGATGAAGGGGTGGTGCAGGGTATTGTGGGTAAGACATCAAAGTTTGCTTGTCGCAGGCAGTGGGGAGTTGCAGGTCGGTGATCCAGTCTATTGGTCCAGATGACAGGAATGGTGTGGTTCGATAAACAATGAAGGAAGAATGGAGATCTGGAAGTACGGTGGATATAGTGTGGACGACGGATGATAGCAAGTGATTAGTATAACTAGTTATACTACACATAATTAGTATGTGGTATTGTCCAGGTGGGATGTAAAACGGAGGTTTCGGAGTTGTGCTGGCGTGTAGGTAAGTGCCATGATCCGATGGTGTTTATACAAATGTCCAACTTTCACTGTACCCTTGTAATGGTCAAGGCAGAATCTGCTCCAATAAAAGTGACGACTATTCCAATACTCGAGCTCTCTGCTGTGGTTGTAGCTACAATAACTTCTTGCTTCCTAAAGGACTGACTCCAAGGTCGTTCTTGGTTACATTAACAATGATGCAAGACAATTTCACATATTCATGGCGAATCACATTCAGAGAATCAGATGACGATGATGTTGTCTCAAAACAAAATCCAGCAGACCATGCATCCTGTGGAGTTATGACAAAGGACCTAGTTTTATCGAAATAGTTCACTGGACCAAGTTTCTTGTTTCAACAAGAACTTCCTAAAGAGGATAAAGTCAAATGAATCGACAATAAATATCAGAACTAGAAATGTCACAAGTTTACACCTTCTGTCAGATCAAATGCAGAACTTTTCAGATTGGAAGACAATGGTAAAGCCCATAGCAAGACTAAAATGCTTGGAAAAGCATTCAAAGAGCAAACAAAAATATCAAATGAAATGAGTACACTGGAAGAGAGAAAGCATGCAGAAGAATTCATAATTAGACCTGTACAAGTTGAAGTGTTCAGTGCAGAAATCAAGTCCCTGAAACAAAAAGGTGATGTTAAAACAACACAAACAAGGCTTCACAAGTTAAGTCCCTTCATCGAGAAGAGTAATGTCTTAAGGGTAGGAGGACGACTTGCTGGAGCGTCACTAAATCCAAATGTCAAACACCCTGCAGTCCTGCCAAAGGAACACCATGTGTCATGTTTACTCATTATACACTTTCATAAAAGGCTCCATCACGAGGGTCGTGAAATGACAGCAAACGAGAAAAGTGCTAATGAAACTTGGATTATTGGCTGTAGTAGTAGCGTGTCATCGTTCATGTACAAATGTGTCAAATGCAGATAATTCAGGAAATGCAATCAGGAACAAATGATGGGTGACTTACTGTCAGAGAGGACAGAAGCTACCCCTCCATCAATGTATTAGAATGTATTGTTTCGAACCATTCCATGTGAAGGAAGTGTAACCCTTCTGAAATTAGGGCTACTAACTTCAGAAATATTCACGTTATTGCGCCCTGTGCGTTTTGTACAATGGATTTCTCTCCTTCCTATTAAGATTTCAATGAAACGTGTCTAAATAGAAGCTCCCTGATTTAGATAGTTTTTTTTCATATCCTGAATCACGTGAGTCTGAATCCTGAGATGGTGAGGTAAACCCAGACCGTGGATGCGGTGCGGCCGACCGTGTAACCCGGACCGAATCTGATTCGCTATTGGGAATACCATAGATCCAAGCCCTGCCGTAAGGTAGTTGGATAAATAGAGCTACACATACTGCCTGGACCAGAATGGAACTTGTGCAACATTCATAAACACACGATTTATGGATTGCTTGAACTATTTTCTAAGAACTACAAACCCAGAAAACCCTGTTTTTTCAACAACCATTTGGCAAATCCCAATCAATTTTCCTCGTTTATTTTGTTTTATGTTTTGTATTGTCATATGTTGTGTTTGTTGCATGACCGGTTGTGAAGCAATAAAACTGGTCAATTGTTCAACTTGTTTTCCTTTTTTTGTCTACCTCTCCTCCGAATCTAGCACGTTTAGTACTTTTCTTTAGTACTGGCCTAGACAAGTGCTACAGAAGGAAAAAAAGAAATAAAGAGGTATGGACTCTTACTTACCTGCATGTGTTCGAGAGCTATCTACAATTAAGTCTTAGATGACTTTACTACAGATTGCTTTATAGCAATACGTGGCAGCTTAAGTCATTTGCATTGTGACCAAGGAACTAATTTCATGGGAGCAAAGAACTAGTTTCAGAACTTGACTGAAACGAGCAAGGAAAAACTGAAAGACCTGGGATGTAAATTTGTTCTCAACCCTCCCACTTCCAGTCACATGGCTGGAGTTTGGGAGAGACAAATTAGGACAATACAAAACGTTTTGAAATCCTGCTCAAAGACTTGATACCTTATCACTGAGAACCTTCATGTACAGTATGAAGCCATGGCTATTGGGAACAGCAGACCACTAAGTGCAGAGTGTATCAACGATCCTGTGGGACCTGAACCATGGACACCAAACCAATTTTTTTATTTTCTTTAGTACATTTATATTGTTTACAACGTTGTGAATGTTTGTTATTTACTATATTAGCAAAGTATTTGTTTTTAATTAAGATTAGCATTTTATTAATGCACCTGAAGCTATTGGTTTCATGGGTTTATAACTTTCGTTTCAGATTGAAAGAGTTAAAAATAAGAGTTAGTGAGCAAGTGGGTGAGCCAGATACAACTCAAAATAATGGAGGGAGTTGGGTGGATGAAGGAGAATGCCAAATGATTCGGAAGAAAAAGGTAGGTGTAGACTTAATGAAAGGGATTCTAGTGAGAGATAATAGAGAACAAATAAAGCATAGCAAAGAGGAGTATGTTGTAATTTGTGTGTTGTCATTTGCGTGCGAAAATCTTGGCTGAAAGCTAAGTTGAGTTTTGTGTTATGTGAGTATGTGAGTGCTCGTAGGGATAGATATGATGGTAACAGTGTAAATGGAGCAATAGTGGTTGAGATATGAAGCGAATTTGGAAAACTTAGGATAGTTACTTTTAACAATCCATGCCACAAAATTACAGTAAATATGTTCAATACAGTTGGGTTCAAGGAGTTCAAAGGGTTGTTTGGTGCGGTAATTTTAACGCTCACTGCACAATGTAAGGGTAAGAATGGCTTGGGGTTCTGTCGGTCATGTTGCAGGTTGTGAAAGAGAGCGCGCATGCGCAGCAACTAAGAGAAGAGGGTGAAGGTGTTCTGAGATGGCATTCAGCCACATGTAGCGGATCGGGTTTGTTAAGAAATAAAGTGGTGCTCGCCTCGTTACCATGCTATCGTTGTGTGGGCCGACCTCCGACTGAACATCAGTAAGCTGGTACTTCATCTATACCCACACCACGCTAACACTGGTAGCAGCAGTGGTTTTAGCCTTTGACGTATGCAATTTCTGTCCCACTGGACGACTAGGGATTGTGCCGTATTTTATTTTTGCACTTTTGGAATGACCTCACAATTTTTTTGCTAACGTTACGTGCCGTATACTTTGCTATGAAACACGGAATGCCGGAGGAACCCGTGCCCGCTCTGACAGCACAACGCCATGCTGCAGCGGATGGAACCTCCTACTCTCATGTTTCATTTCGCATTGAACTACCTGCGCCATTCACGGCTTATTCAGTGGAAACTTTCAGTGCCTGGATCCTGCATTGCAACTGAAAGGTCCTGAACATGGTACCAGCACCTTGGAAGCTGCGATAAAGATTGCCACACAGTGTGAACAGTCACAACTGGCCTTAACAGTTGCTGCTCATACAGGTGTTATGCCAGTGACCGTATCTCCACAATCTGTTGCAACATCGCCTTCACCTATAGAGAGCGCCGTCTCTTCGCTGATGGATCTCCACCACTTTGACGCAGAGCTTCGTCACCCGGCTGGACTCAACACTATGATCACCACTTCTCTACAGACAGCTACTCTTCTAGACTATCACACCGGTCTCCTGCACGTCAGTATGAGGAGCATCGTCAGCAGTCCATCGACAATGACTACTCTCCTCCCAGATTTTGCCGGGACAGGTACTCTTGTCGCTCCCCATCGATGGCATTATCGAGGAATCACAAAGCACATGGTCAGCCCTGGTGGTGCTGGTCCGAAAATAAGATGGCACTGACCGGTTCTGTGAAGATTACCGCCGTCTTAATGCGGTGACTGTCAAGGACTCGCACCCACTACCTTGGGTCGACCACACCTTGGACAGACTAGCAGGTGCTAACATTTTTAGCACCATCGACATTACTGCAGGGTACTGGCAAATCCCTCTCCTTCCTCATGACAAGGAGAAGACTGCATTCTCCACAGGGTCTGGACTGTTTCAGTTCCGTATGATGCCTATGGGTATTTCTAATGCACCCCCAAGCTTCCAGCGCTTAATGGAACTGGCCCTACATGGCCTTCACTGGTATTTCTGTCTGATTTACCTGGACGACATCATAGTGTACAGTACTGATTTTTCCAAACATCTCCAACACTTAAAGGAAGTTTTTCAATGCTTCCCCGTGGAGGCGCTTAAACTCAAACTGTCTAAGTGTCATCTGGCTTGTCCATCCGTCACGTTTCTGGTGCATCACATTTCTTGCGAGGGTATTCAGCCGGATCCGGCCAACATTGCAAAAGTGTGCTTGTGGCCTGTACCCTCTTTAGCCACGGAAGTGAGAGCATTTTTGGGTCTATGTTCTTATTAACCCAGGTTCATTCAAAACTTCTCTCACATTGCAAAGCCACTTTATCGTCTCACACACAAAGGGATGGGATTTGAATGGTCTCAAACAGCTGACGACACTTTCAAGACCCTAAACACACCTTAACGTCACCACCTATTTTGGCCTGATTTTTCCGCTCCCTTCATGCAGAAGGGAGTGTGTTAGCCCAAAAGGTCGGTGGTCGCGAACACGCAATTGCTTTTGCAAGCCATACACTCTCTGCTTCAGAAAGGAAATGGTCCACCTTGAGCTGCATGCTATTGTTGGTCTGTCCGTCACTTCCGCCACTACCTAAAACACTGTTCATTTACTATTGTCACGGACCATAAACCACTGGTTGGTCTCAAAAAGCTCCCCCTAGATCAGGATTATACCGGCAGGTGTGCACATTGGGCGGTAGAACTGGACCTTCATGACTGGACGATTGTACATCAGGAGGGCACTAAACACCTCAATGCCGATACCATGTCCCGTCGCCCCCCTCCACTCACGACAGACCACTATGTTAGCCTTGACAGCAACTCAGACGCCTGTCCAGGGCCTGAAGCAATCCTTATTCTTAGGTACAGTACAACACTTGAAAAATGCATATACAAATTGTGCATCTGCAAAACTTGGTTCATATTCAGTCAGGTTGGGACTTTACTGAAATGCAGTGCAGTGACCCAGATCTCGCAATCGTGCGGGGCAGGCTACAAGAGGGACAATGTCCACTAAGGGCAATTGATGTGTCCTAGTCTTGATGGACCTAAAAATAAAGTTCGGTACCCTCTACCCACTAAAAGTACAAACAACCGTTTCAGTTGCTCACTGCATTTCTATGCGAACAATTCATACCACATCATGGTGTGCCTGAAGCCCTACATTCCGATTAGGGTAGACAATTTGAATCTTATTTGGCAATTAAAAAGATTCAAACTTTGCCTTATCATGCACAGTGCTTTGGAGCAGTCGAGCAGTTCAATCGGACCCTTAAGGAAGAGCTCTTCAAATACCTGTTTGACTTGGAACAAGAGTGGGACGATCACCTTCCTCAAATTGCACTCGCTTACAACACCACAGCCCACGCTAGCACTGAGTTCTTTCTGGCCCATGGACAGGAAGCTCATGTACCTATAGACACCTTGCTGGGCAGTCCTTATATACCATCACCGGGAACAACTGTTACTCCTGCAGCGTATGCTGGTTCCTTATGCACACGTCTCAGAAATGCTTAAAAATCCAGCGCAGCTTTTAGGGACGAAGCCCAGGAATGACAACAGAAGTACTATGACCGCCGCCTGTGATATAACCCATATTTTTTGGGCAATCTGCGACCCGGCTCACCGCAATGACAAACTCACCCCACGTTGGGTTGGCCCATTTGAGGTCCTGGACACCATTACATCAGAGGGTCATTCCTCACCAGTTGACTTTGGAGTCTACTCTCACTAGCCCTTTGCTTTGCCCTTTTTTTTACCAGACACACCCACTTTAATCAGACCCATCCCTTCAGAGATGATCTCTGATTATCAGTTACCACCCCTTCGTCAGGACACCAACACACCACCTTTGAACCCTGACCCATCACCACAGACCCCTCATACATTGGCCACAGTCTGTGACCTACCCGGGCGCTCTAGTGGACCAGCTCGTCGTCAGTGGAGAGCGCCTGCATATCTAAAGGAGTATGAGCTATATTGACTCACACATTCATATGTTCTAAGATACACTTCAGGGCTATTATATATAACATGGACATTATATGTCCTGTTGTTGTGTTCTGTGTTCAGCCGAAGTTCGTGTTGTTAGTTATATAATGGCATGTGTTGGATATTAGGACATTTCTTACTGGGTTGGGGAGTATACAGTATGTAAGGGTAAGAATGGCTGGGGGTTCTGTCGGTCATGTTGCAGGTTGTGAAAGAGAGCGCGCATGCGCAGAAACTAAAAGACGAGGGTGAAGGTGTTTTGAAATGGCGTTCAGCCACGTGTAGCGGATCGGGGTTGTTTAAAAATAAAGCCTGCCTCAGGCCTCCCTCGTCATTTAGGTGGTGCTCGCCTCGTTACCTCACCACCCTATTGTTGTGTGGGCTGGCCTCCGACTAAACATCATTAAGCTAGAACTTTATCTATACCCACACCATGCTTACAACAATATAAAGTAGTTAAGCGATGGATAGTAATGGAAAGGTGGTGGATGAATTTCTAATTGAAAATGACCTAGTTTGTCTGAATGATGGAAGTGCCACTATATTCAAGCTCCTGGATGAACTTCTAGTGTGTTTCAACGATGGTCTGGCACAGGTCTGAGACCTGGTCGGTTCTGGACAGGCTTGGGTCCGATGCACGGTGGTCAGGTGCAGGTCCAAGTCCCGGTTGGTTGTGGATGAGCGCGGGACTGAGACCTGATTGGGCATGGGTCCGTGTCACAGTGGGTTCTGGCCGGGCGCAGGTCCAACACCCTGAAGGCTCTGGCAAGGTGCATTATTAATTCCACGTAAAATCATTGTTTATATTGTATTTATTATAATTTGTTTATATTTTCTTTTACGAAATGTATTGTATGTTTTGTATTGGACTTACTAGTTAAGAAGGACTCTTATTTTGAGTTATCAACGTTCGTTGGGCGAGTTATCTGCATTGATTGGCTCCCTATCCTCAGTTTGTGGGAGAAATTCTGAGGATAGATATGTAGTTTTAGAGCTCTGGTAAAAAGTACTGTTCTAAAGCTATTGAAATTACTCGTTTGTGTATTTCTGCTTATTATTGTGGTATATGTTGTAGTGGCTTGTATTAAGTGTGAATGAGATTGTTGTTGTGTGCAGAGCTGTTTTTCTGAATGGGTAGCCGTTTGAGATAAAATGGCACCTCCTTTACATGTACTGTACATGTTGCTCTCATTTTATATACAGGTATGGTAACTGTGATTGTATTGTAAAAGTACTGCAGACATCCCAAGTTGCAAAAATTAATTTCAGGGAGCCCCCCCCCACCCATAAAAAAGCCACGCACACACCAAAGGATAATGTTACTTTACCTTTTGCTACAGGAATGTGCAATACAACTATTTCCAGCTTGACATTAGCCTAAATTAGCCTATTCTAGGGTCTTCTGTAAGCCTAAACTCTGTTTTTATATTCAACTACAACTTTACACAAGTCCAAGGAGTTTGCTATAGCTAATATATACATATATCACAATAACTCACCTCAACATGCTTTTTGTCTTTAGTCCCCTGTGGGCAATGCTGAAATCACTATTACAAATTGTACAGCGGGCAAGACTTTCATGGTGTTTTACTTTTACCAGACATGGATATACTTTAGAGTAGTCAGAGGTGAAATTAGTTTTATATTTCCTCTTTTTGGAAGGACCTGCCTACTCCATGATGCTCCTTCTCACTGAATGCATCCCGTCCAGGAAGAGAAAAAACGCTGCCCGTCCACCCTAAAAACTGATTGGCTGACTCACAGTTTCTTTACAGACAACAGGCCAATCAGAGAGGATACATGCGCTTCATGACTATGCACACAAGAGGAGCACGTTTCTCTCACTCGCTTTCTTACACGCGATTGGAGAAAAAAGTCTGTGTCGGCTGTGTGCGCATTTGTGTTCACTCGGGTCCCTAGTTCTAGATTTTATCTGACTTACGGGCATCATTTAGACTTAGACTAAAACTGGAGGACAAACTTTAACAGAACAACACAAAGGAGGTGTGGACTGGAATGAAGCAGATTACTGGTTTCAAAACCAAACATCAGGCTGTGGGTGGTAATCTAGAGGCTGCTAACGAGTTGAACACATTCTTTAACAGATTTAGTATGCCCAACACCAACGGCTCTCCGCTCACTTACTCACCACCTATTCTTCCCACAGATAGATTTTCACACCAAACTCCCTCACCTATAGCACCAATTCAGGACTCCATTCATGACTCCAATTCACCTCAAGTACCCACTCAGGACTCCATTTGCGACTCCTATTTACCTGCTGCAATTAATAAAGACTCCAATTCACAATCACTATCTGATGACCCACAATCCGCTTTCAGCGTGACTGCCGGCCAGGTGAAGAGACAGTGGGAAAAGCTCAAACTGAGTAAAGCTGCGGGACCAGATGAAATCAGCCCAAGAGTCCTCAAGACTTGGACTACTCAGCTATGTGGGATTTTTCAACATCTCTTTAACTTAAGCCTTAAGCAAGAACGTGTGCCAGTACTGTGGAAAACAACCATATTGATTCCTGTCCCGAAAAAGCCAGCTACTTTCTCCAACAACGACTACAGATGATGCCATCTTATACCTTCTTCAAAAGGCACACTCCCATCTGGATAAAAAGAACTCGGCAGTAAGAATCACATTCTTTGACTTTTTCAGTGCATTCAACACCATCCAACCTCTCAGGCTGGGGGAAAAGATGGATAAAATGCGGATAAGTCTATAATCGGCTGGATCTTAGATTACCTTTCTGGGAGATCTCAGTATGTGCAGCTAGAAACCTGCCAGTTGGACCATTTAGTTAGCAGTGTAGGAGCACTGCTAACTAAATGATGATTCGGCAGTGGTAGGGTGCTTCAGGGATGGACAAGACAGGAGAATTCAGAGACCTGGTGAAATCTCAGTCTGTTGTTTCCAGTTATCTTCTTCACTGCAGTCTGCTGGGAAAACAGCATCAGAGAAGGAGACAAGAACAAGCTAAACAACTGATCAGGAAGGCTGGTTCTGTTCTGGGCTGCTCACTAGTTGGTTTTGAGTTGGTGGTTATAAAAAATAAATATATTGTTCAAGTGACGATTTTATTGCGTGTGCCTTGCCAAGTCATATTCTGAAACAAATCTCATGGGTGCGAGCAAAATCCTGTTACGGAAGTGAAAGTAGGCGAGTTTAACAGTATACTGTATATGAGGAAGGGATCAAAAATAATGCTCAGATTCTGTACTGGTTCACTAGAGCTAGTGGAGGTATTGCAGAGCTGGAGAGAACCTGTCTTAAATGAAGCAACGATGGACTTGGAGCCAAAAATATGAGTTCTGTTTTAGCCACACTTAACTGTAAAAAGTTAACACTAAGTCAATGATTGGGTTCAGAGACACATGATGTCAAGCATGAAGGAAGACTTTGACTTTGTCTTCGGAGTACATCACTAGTATCCTTGAGGAACACCATGACACACTTGTGCAGACTCAGACTGGTGCATGCCAATAGTAACAAACTGATGCCAGTAAGAGAGGTTTGATTTAGACCATGCCAGCACAGTGCCAGAAAAAAGAATACAAGCCAGATGGTGTATCAAGATATAATGGCTAACTGCATCGAAGGCAGCTTTGAAGTCAAGAAGAAGAAGCAGGGAGACCAGTCCTTCATCAGATACATGCAACAGGTCATTTAGAACAAATTAAAGGACCGTTTCATTACTTTGAAACGAAAACCAGATTGAAATGGTTCAAAAAGACTGTGTGCTTGCATATATTCCTGTTAATTGAGAAACAACTACACGCTCTAGGATTTTAGACAAAAACGATAGCTGGGATATGAAACAATAATTTTCAAGCAGTGTGGTGTTAAGAGAAGGCTTTTTTAGTACAAAAGTGACGGCAACAGTTTACAGCACTGTAGGATCACTACCAGTGGAAGTGGATTTAGATTAGGATATTAATTCCTCAATCTGATAGTATTAACAGGAGAAAACTGGGAAAGTACAGAAGAAACATCAGAGACCTGATGGAAGGATGAGTGTTGAACAAGTGTTCCTAAGAGAATCATATACTACTTCTCAAATATTACTGACCTTCTTGTAAAACAAAAAAAAGAAAATCAGAGCAGACAGAACTATTTTCACTCACACAAAGTGGACTATTAGCTTATTGACAAAAGAAAATGGAACTTTGGAGTTAGAGCCAGCATTATGGATGATAGGGTGACCAAACATCCGTATATCCTGGGACATGTCCGTATTTCATGTCCTGTCCTGGCGTCCCGGGTTTTTTTTTTTAAGTGAGGAAATATCCTGGTTTTTAAATTACCTACATTGGACCATTAAATTTACAGGCACTAGAGCACTGTGCACGGCGCTGCGTGTGACGTAATCCCTGAGCCGCGTCAGTTAGAATGTAGACAGCGTGACTGTCAGTAC
>JAUZSU010123371.1:0-17840 GCA_034780255.1 Parotocinclus maculicauda | reverse complement strand
ATTTAATATGTTACATAGCACGTCCCATCTTGTAACATAGGGCATGTTTATTTAATCGGACCAGCCGGTTATTAGGACCAAAAGGATTGTGTCCCAATGTGGTCCTATTAACCGGAATCGAATGTATTAGACAATTGAAGAAATACAGACACGGCTGGTAAAATATCCTCACTGGACGAAAATTAATTATCTGAGACTGAAATGTATCTAATAGCATGTAATACCTCCACAAATTTCATGTAGACTGAGATTTTTTCAACTGCCCATAGACACATATGACTGTAGGCTTCGATACATTTGCAAAGTTCGATACATTTGAATTTTTTTTACATTATGGCCATTGGCTCACCTAAATGCAATCACTCCTCAATTATCAGTATTACCATCTTTTGTGACCCAGTTCCCAGACATAAAAATGGCATTTACTTCCCTGTACCACCTCATCTCAATTCCATCACACACCCTGCAGTTATTATGCCCTACTTATTCTTGTGCAATGCCATCTGCAGGAGCCTGAAATTACTACCATTTTAAACACAAAAGGTAACACATTTTTCTCCAGGATGTATAGTCTTACAGTGAAAGTAAATTTACATGTATGTCATTTAGCAAATGCTTACAATCCAAGCAATTGTGGGTTAAGGGCCTTGCTCAAGGTCCCAACAACAGCGTGGCAGAGGTGGGATTTGGACCAGTATTACCTAAAATGCTAAGCCACTCTTCGAGAATAAATGCAAAACTATTTGCTTTTTAAAAACTCTTAAATATTACCAATAGTAGTGTTACGATGTAATACGGTTTGCTTCTAAACCGCTCATCTGTGAGGTGAATCTAAAATTTGCTGTGACTAACTGAGGTTGAAACTTGCACAGCGTAACTTCCAAATTTGAAGGGGAATGCTTTAAGGATGAAATCAGGTTTATGCCAAGCTAGCAAAGGATACATTTCATAATAAAGGAATCCTTCTAGTGTTCCACAAACTGAAAAAGAATAGATTTTTTAAAGTAAGACCATGGGATGAGGCTGGATGAAGAATCAGCCATTTCTAAAAATGTTAGCCTAATCTTCTTCAGCAATCCTCAGTCACCTGGAGTGAACCTTATAAGACTGTGGCAGTTGTAATCACTCTGGGTAAGGGTGTCTAGTGGTTAAGGTACTGGACTATGGACCAGAAAGTCCAGGGTTTAAATCCCACCTCTGCCACAGTTGAGTCCCTGAGCAAGGCTCTTAACCCACAGTTGCTTGGATTGTAAGATTGTATCAATTGTATGTTGCTCTGGATAAGGGCGTCTGCTAAATTGCATAAATGTAAATGTAATGTGTCTACTAAATGTAATGTTACACTAAATGTAATGTGTCTACTATATCTTCCCCAGCTGCCCATTACAATCTCTGGGGAATGTACAGTAATTAGTTCCACATACAAACTATTCCCTTAAGATGCCAGCTAAAAATCCTCCTGTCCTACAGGATATTCAGACTCACTTTCCAGACAAAAAATAACCTAAGTAACCCAGACATTCCAAAGACATGCAATAGGTCAGCTGATGTCGCTGAAGTATCCCTGTGTCCTGCTATGTATTGGTACCCTGAATTGGTTCGGTTCCTGGCTTGCATCATGTGCTACTGGTTAGTCCCAGCTCCCCTGTGACCCTGAATAAGATTATGCACGTATGAAAATGAAATAATGAAGTGAATAAATGTATTCAGTTGCACTGCCTAACTGAATATACTTAATTGTGAGGTATTCTTTCAAAATACTCACATTCTCAATCCAACAAGAAAAATCAAGGCTCCACAATTACACTGACAATAACAATACCACCACAAACAACAACACATATGTTGAATGTGATATTGTGATTTTTTGTAAACAACTGTGAAACATTCAGCCAAATGAAACTCTTCCAGGTAGCAATCCCTAAACGAGGCTTCATGTTCTTATCAATAATTGACTTCAGGAAACAACACGTGTCGACAACTAAGTATTCACTATGTTTTCAACATGTGCTTCGAAGCACCGGTTTGCAGCATAAAATCACTGCTATTTTTACTTCTTTCTGCACTCAAAAGCAATGAGCAATGACAATGTTTCAATAATGCAGGGGAGTGTGGTGCAGTGAAAGCCTCAAATGAATACTGCAGTAAAGTAGAAATACTAGAAAATGTAGGGTAAACGAGTAAATGTACATAATTACTGCCCACCACTGATATTAGGGTTATGGGGTTAATTACTTGTTAAATTAGGAAAATCATATTGGACTTTGCTCTTAATTAATGATATCAGATTCATAATAGATTCTTTAAAATGTTTATTTGTAATTAAACAAATGGTTCACAAGCTCAATGTTTTTTTAAATGTTAAGTTAGGGGTTCTATTAAAAGTCCACTAGCGGCTCTTCTAGATTGAGTGTGAGAGCCAGCTGCAGGAATAGCAGTTCCCCAGGAATATACCATATGTATAGTATTTTATTTACCGAATACACCAATGGGTGAATGGTTTGTCAAATGGTAATACAGTCATGGTCAAAAGCAGGTACAATATACAGCGAAATTAACCGTCAACCCGTCCGAACATACAATATAACAAGGTGGGGGGTGGAGAGACAAAATAGGAAGACGTAACTAAGGAAAATTTTGAAAATGGTTACAACTGGAAAGATTGGAAATAAAAAAAAAACCCGCCCACCTACTATCCTCTCGAGGAGAACAGTATGTGAGCATAAAAAAAAACACATATAATGACATTTGATGAAAGACTAGCCACGGGGGAGGGTTAAACGGATACGGAAAATAACACCAACACGAGCGGCCATCCGGTCTATAGCAGCCACGTAGGGCGCTCACACAGACCCGTCACGATGCAATTGGGGAAGAAGCAGTAAGTGGAAGGGGTGTTCATAGGTTGGAAGAGAAGGTTGCAAGAAAAAACTTGCAAGCTCCACTGTAAGCTAACACAATAAAAGAGTCCACTAGTACTGCTCTTTCTGACAGCTGAGACAGGAATGCCATCCTCCCCAATCCAACAGACCGATGTTGCCAATTTTGCTCTTGTCATAAACTCAACTGTACCTTTAACAAACAAAATATAAAGTATCCCCTCCCTGGCGGCCTACAGAAATGTAATGACAGAACTCTGTTGACAGACTCTAATATTAGTTATTCATGATGTGTTGTGCTTTCCACTACGGGTTTACAGTAGCTATGAAAATCCTAGGATGATCCTATAGGCTATGTGACAAGTTTGTGTTTAGGGTTCTCTTTGAACTGAAGGCAACACCACTTCTCCTCAAACACCCCCCACATGATGGCAGTGATGTGAATCGACCAAACAGCAGTGAAATACTCATGGCCAGCTTTGTATTGATCTCATGCATGATGATAAATGTAAATGGAGATTGCTCACAATCCTCTTTTGGAAATAGATTCTCACACTGCATACCCCATTGGAGCTATCTTTGTGGTGTTTTGCACAAAGGCTGATATAATTTAAATGACAGGACAGGGAGCATGACTCGCTTACACTCAAGAATGTGTGCTGCTATCTAGACTTAATTAATGCTGAGCTAATCTCTTTGCAGAAGCAGTCAAATATTATAGCTCTTGCCTTACTGTTCCATAGATCATAGCACATGTATGGAACAAGGTACCTGAATGGAATATCCTATTTCCAAAGCCCAGAAACCTATTTTGTCGATTTGACCAGATCACCTCAGCAGAATAAATATAATAAACATATAAATCAGCAGAATAAACACAGGACAAAGATTTGCTTGAAAATATAGTGCATGTTTTTTTTTTTAAATTCTGGATTGACCTACTGTAATGTCAGTGTCCCATATTCAGAGTTAGGTGTTAAAATTCCTTCATTAAATTTAAGTAACTTTTGGTCATGTTCTTCCTAAAATCTTCTTTCTGTGGCTGCAGTTAAACAGATTAGCTGTTTTATTCCGTATACACCAATCAAGAAGAGGGTGTGATATAGTTAGTGGTTTATGCAGCCTCGACTTCTCTAAGACTGTAATGGAGGCTCAACTCACCAGGGGTGTCCCCATATTACACAAACTGCTCTAATGTCTTGTGTGATGTTATTATACATCTTATACCTGGAATCAGAAGCTTACAGAGAGTGTAACTTTTTCTTAAAAATAAAGAACTCGAATAAAGAACTGGAGAGGAGTGCCAGAATAGCCATCCCACAAACCTGATTCACCAGATGGGAAGGCCAGATGGGTGAAATCATTCTCTGACTCTGCAACAGTGTTTGCTGTCAAAAACTGTGATGGAATGGCACCCTGTCCAGAGTGCACATTCATCTTCCTCCACTGAAATGTGGAATAGGCTCTACACCCGCTTGGGGAAATTCCCTATATTTTATCTGTACAATCAAAGGCCCACCTATTTTCAGTTATGTCAGCGTAATAGGGCACTTTCTGATTTCTGTGGATTGTTCCTACATAAATGGGAAGGATTAGTTTAGAAGGGGTATCCGGTATATAATCTGTGTCAAATCCCAACATGACCATAGTCAAATAAAAGCGTAGTTGCACATAATGTTTTATTTTAAACAGTAATAATAATTAAAACATAATATAAAGTACTGTACAATACAGTGATTCTTATCTTTGTATATTTTTGTTAAACTTGAAACACTAACTGAACCATGATTTAAAGAACATATCACAAATCGGGGAGCACCTGTGCCTTATATGTTTCAATGATATACTCTATAGAGAAAAGCGCTCTGTTTGAATGTAACCTGTTGCCTTTTGTTACCGCGTATGGCATAGACAGGCCACTCCTGTCATTGTGACTGTGCACATTTGATCATGGTGGCCATTTTGCACAAGGCTTTTTTCTCTTGCTGTTACATTTTGCCAGCTCAGCTCTACCCTTCACAGTTCACCATACCGTTCTCTCCCTCATCCTTTTTTCTTATGCTTACACAGTCTCAAACTGTGTGACATTGAGCTGCTTTTAGGTTGTGTGGTCAGACCTGATGATGAGAATGTCATCTACACCACAGATAACTGAGTATGTAAGCCATTTGTAACATGAACTAAATACTCTTGAAATCTTATGGAGAAAAACACAGCTTCTAAACCTGTTATATCTATTAAAAAAGCTATAATAAAAAAAACGTAATATAATTCTTAAAGCAACATCACTGATTTCTGACTGGAAAATTAAATCACTTATTGGTAAATAATGCCTGCCTCCAATTTTAAAATTAAAAACAGCTTGAGGCAGCCACAGAGACATATTTGTCCTTATTTTCCAGATTTTCGCTGTTATTTACACTGTTATGGGGTTGAGCAGGATGGGTAACTGCTTGCTATGTTGTTTCTGGTTTTGTTTTTAAGTAACTGTATTTAGGTTTGTTTATCACATAAACCCACCCTTTGGTTTAATTCCTTTCCTGAATGTACTAAGCAACTATTTGGTTTATTTTGGTACCAGCACATGAGTGAACAATGACCGGATGTGACATGTAGCTAAAGAAAATGGGTAAAGAATAATTAAATAAAAGCTTGTTTCATTCTGGCAATTTGTAGTTTTCATACTATACAATGGTCATAAGTTGATGCCAGTTAATATACAGTCTTGTGCAAAAGTGTGTGCACTTTAAGGCAAATGACACTTAATAAAATATTGATGTAGACTTAAATGTGGTAATTTTCTGCAAATGAGATTAAGTTCTAAAACTTACGTTCAACAAACACAAATGGATAACTGGATAAGTTGCCAAAACTTCAATTTTCAATGTTAAATTTTCCCTTTATGTATGTGAAAGCATGCCTATGTATATTACACTGCAATGGATATCAGTAATATGACCATTCATTTCAAAACACCCAATTATCACTTTAGTAAGATACACCTCCTTCACTCATTGTCCATTTGATCAGATCCACTTAGCGTGTATAGATGCACTTTGCAGTTTTACAATTACAGACTGTAGTACGTGTTTGTCTAAAATGTCTTCTTTACTCTGATTTTTAATGGTCACTGTACAAACAAGGAGGTATACCTAATAAAGTGATTGATGTGTATATATAGGACCTTGATTAGTTCCGAAGTGCCTTTTTTATTTTTATTGCACGTTAACTAATAAAAAGGTAAAACTGATGGCACATATAAAAGGCATGGCATTGATTGAAAGAGTAGGATGTACAGTTTTTAGTAATATTACTAAATCATTCTTACGATGTGGAACGTCCTTTGTCATTGGACCTAAGTGGGTAGTTGCACATTTGGTATTGTTTTTGGGTTGAACCCTGTCACGTTTGAATTGTGATCATTGATTTTCTAGTCAGCAGTTCTTGTGCATGCTCTGGCTAAGTGCATTATAACAGATCACCTTAGTGCATGCTCTGCAGAGCCTCCCTACTTACTCTCAATGATCTAGAATGGATCCATCTTCAATTAGATAATGGGCCCTGTTATTAATTGCACTGTTTTATTTCCAAATGCTTTCTAGCCTAATGTGTACTATTGCAGCCATAGACATTATAAAGCAAAGTAATTCAGACATGTTGTTCTACCTTAGCATTAGCATCAGACCATAATTGCACTGATATGGCTATTACTGAATCTAAGTATGAGCCATTTATTTATTGACTTCAAACGTGCTTGTTAAAACAGGAAAACTATTGCCACATTTGAATACACGTTTTATGGAATATCAGATGACAAGTGCTAGTATGCTGCTAATCATTTAATGAAATGCACAAAGTGCATGAAGAATTTGAAATTCTTGTGCAGTCATTGCTTCCAGGTGAACTATAGCTTGGTAATAACGGTGGCAACAGAGATCAGACTGCAACCTGAGGTTAATCAGAGCTGGTTGGAAAGGTGGTATGGGTGAGAAATAAAGAACAATAAACACTAAATTATTTTTATTAATAGCATCAGTTTTGTTTATGCTAAGGTAACTGATACCTTTGCTAGTTTGAATGCCTTTGTTTTAGTGTAATATGTACTTTTGGTAGGTTATGTGTATAAATGTTTTCATATTGTGGTTTAATTAATATTTAAAATGTGGTTAATAATTTAAAATAAAACACTACGTGCAAAATGTTTATCCATCCATCATCTTCGGTTTAATCCACATGGGTGCAAGAGCAGGAACAACCCAAGACGGGGCACCAATCCATCGTAGGGCACACACACGGCCACTTTTGAGACACCAATTAGCCTAACACTTCTTTGGACTGTGGGAGGAAACCGGGGTACCAGGAGTAAACCCGTGCAGACATTGGGAGGACATGTGGTTTCCACACAGAAAGGACCCAGGCCACTCCACCCTGAGATTGAACCCGGGACCTTTTTGCTGTGAGGCAGCCGTGCTACCCACCGAGCCACGGTGCTACCGTGTGCAAAAATATCATAGCGAATGATCACATAACAGTTTTTTATTTTTTCCCTGTCATATTTTGACACACATGTCCTCGTATCACAAGCCCAAGCTGTCCTCTAAATCACAAGTAATCAGTTTTATTACTTATTACAGTAAACACTGACTTTCTGTTCAAACAAAGAGTAGCAGATTGTAACAATGGATTTTGTTGGACTTTAAAGTAATTATATACGCCGTAAAATTTGCAGGAAATTTATCTGATCTACAATTACAGCACTTTTTTATGCAGAGCGCTGTACAACTGTTTTATAAAATACAATCCAAGTACTTGAGGGTCAAGGGCTTTGCTCAAGGGCCCAACTGTGGGAATTGGAATCCTCAGCCTTCTAGTCAATAGTCCTGTATGCCAACCGCTGAACCTGTCCTGACAAATTATTGTACTGTAGTGATGCAACAAGATTAATAAATACTCACTTATGAATATTGGAAAAACATAACTATTACTAAAATAGTTTTTCATCACAATTGTGATGCCATTACTCATTATGTACTCTGTTACTGTGAGTATATCCTTTAAATCAGAGTGCCAGTCAGTTCTCAAACCTCTGATAATACTACTGCAAATTTTAAAAACTCATCTGATCCCCTTTTAACGCTAAACAAAAGAACAACTTCAGCTAATGGTGCTGTAGGTCAAGTTCGGGCTCGCCATCTTTCATTTCTTAGTGATAAGGGCAGTGACCTTTAGATTAGGGGTGTGGCCAATATTTACTTTTGAAATGGAATTAAATCATTGCAGATTCTATCAAGCAAAGTTTCCACTGAGCTCTTTTTCATGTCAGTAATGAGAAGCGGTATAACAAAAAGAGAATGAATTAGACTAGTGATTATAAAAATGAAGATGGTCGCTAATGAATAAGTTCTTGTGTTCAGATAATGGTGCTCTGTCGTCAGTCTGGTCCAGTAATCACTTAAATGAAAAGTCAAGGGATTTTGAAAGGTAATCAAAAATATATTCTGCCCTCAGCGGGTGTCTGAATGGGCTGTTGGTTTAACCAGGAATCAGAGAGAAGTCATTTCAGAGTGTCTGTTGGAAAATGACCTTGCTGAATTACAATAGCACCAAAGCGCTTGTCTGTCAGTTGGGTAATAAATTTGGAGCTGAGTTTCGTGGCTAGGTCTGTGGAGAGTAGAGAAGCTATATAACATTATAAGGGATTAGAGGCCTCACTCTGGCAAGCCTGCGTAATGCCATGTAATTGACAAGCTCTACGTTTTAGCAGCAACTATCAGGAGTGGATGGTGGAGTGCATTTTTGGTGCTCGCATGGGAATACGCACACACACACGCACACACGCACACACACACACACACACACACACGCACACTGCCTGCTTTGACAGTGACACATATTCTCATTTACGAAGTCATACATTTTTAAAATCAATTAAATGAAGTGCACACATTTGGGTATAGTGGCCTAAGGGGGAGCAAGATCTATTGTAGAGAGTTAATTTGTTTGAAGTTGTTCCAAGTCAGGCTAAAAGGTAGTTATGCAAGGTGAATTTCTATTTTTAATGCCACAAGTGCCATAAATACTAAAATGTATTAGTACAGGTGGTTATTAACTATAATACAAGATCAAGTGCTGGACTGTTTGGCTTAGTGTTTGTGCTTTCTGTATTTTCTGATATATACTAGTATACTAGTATACTATGTACTAGTTTTTTTTAGTGCCAAACACTCCACAAGTTGTCATTGTTAGTATTTTCTCTCTCTACACGAGACACAAGGGAATGCATCACATTGACCACATAGAGGCAGTATATGAACAGGGTTTTGGAAGGCCACAAAACATTTTCAACAGCAAAGTGTGTGAGTCCTGCTGGAACTGAGCGAAATGAACTTCATAAACCCTTCAGTTAAAAGACATGTAAAAACAGTACTAATGTTTAACTTCTCAGCTACTCATCAGCTTGAACAACTTACTTAAATAGAATTTAAATAAAGAACATTTACGTTATTCAGCAGACGCCCTTATACAGAACGACTTACAATTGATACAGTCTTACAATCCAAGCAATAGTGGGTTAAGGGTTTTGCTCAAGGACCCAACTGTTGTAGCTTGACAGTGGCAGGATTTGAACCCTGGATTTTCTGGTCCACAGTCCAGTGTCTTACCCACTAGGCCACCACAGTCTCAGAACATGTTTGTTATCAAACCTGGAGATGCATATGGGTCGGAGTCTTGTTTTTCGCTACTTAGGTCTCAGACAATTCAGCAGTACAGATTCATTTTGACATGTTAATCCACAGTGTAAAACCTTCTTTGCTCCAGCTACACAAGTCTTCTGCAGAGCCTTGAAGCAGGGTTTGTCTTATGTAACACTGTAATAGTGGAGAACAGATTTTGGTTTTCACTCTAATTATACAATTATAAGGTTTGTATCTAATCAAATCCTGACAGTAACAAATTAATTTACATTCAAATGATGCCAATCAAAAAGTGGTGTTCAGGAGATTAACTTTGTTAGTCTTTCCTGTTTAGCCTGATATTCATGCTTCCTGTTTCTTTCTAGCTGGCAGGTTCCAATTGATCCTGTGATCAAGGAATCAAACAATTCTAATTGACCCTTGTGAAATTAGACTCCAGAACAATACATCACACTTGAATAGTGCTTCAGTACTGCATGTACCCTCAAATACAGATAATCAGATTTAACCATCAGGTGCAACGTTCTCATATTTCTAACACTGCAATATTTGTTTTATCCCACTGATGTCTGTGCATAATCAGCAGTGTATGCTATGAATTTAGTGCTGTCTTCTCTGGCTCATTTCATGAGTAGACAAACTCAGTTCTGGTCTTTGTCATCATACAGGAAATGGAAGTCAATAGTAAGATGTTTGTCATGTTTTATTACATGTATGTGCCAATTCAAATGGATGTCGTCTGGACATTACCATGGTTAATTTTATGCTACTGCAATGTAAATATAAAGTTCATTTTATGTATTTAATGATACGTGAATGCATCAGGGATACAGATGAAAACATGAGTAGAACGCTACACAGCAACGCTCATGCCATTGCAATTTTTTTCTAGAAATTTGTAATAATTATAAAAGAATCATGTCATGTATTGTTAGAGATCTGTGTATTCGAAAGAAGTAACTTTTAAGATGACGGACCTAATACTTTTGATCACGAAATGCATTGCTTGGCAGTATTATGAACAACATGGAAGATCAGCTGGATGAAACAAAGACTGAAAGGGTGAATGTGAACCAATTTATATAGCTATAGATGAGCATACAGGTAGTGGGAGGACACACAAAGGAATACTACTTACAATAGGACAAGCATATACAATTATGATTGTCATTCACATAGCCCAATTACACCAGATAAGGGAATTACTATATTTATAAGTCAAGGTTTTGTAGTAGGGCAGCACGGTGGCTTGCCTCATAGCAAGAAGGACCCGGGTTCAATCCCAGGGTGCAGTGGCCTGTGGTGTCTGCATGTTCTCCCTGTGTTTACTCTGGTTTCCTCCCCCAGTCCAAAGACAGGCGTGTTAGGTTAATTGGTGTCTCTAAATTGGCACTTAGTGCATGACTGTGTGTGTGTGCGCTTTGTGATGAATTGGTGCCGGGTGGACACCGGCTGGCCCATGACCCAGTGTGGCTTAAGCTGAAGATTGAAGGATGGATGGTTTTGTAGTTATTTCTCCTTGAACACTGGGTGCACCACAGGTGCAACATTGGGTAGCACAGAAGTGTAATGTTTGCATGATGTGTACAATTTAAGTCTTAAAATAGCATCCAATGTATGTATTTGTCATGTTGTTTCTACAACCTCACATCAAATTACTGATCATGTTGCAAGGCTGGTGCAACCCATTCAGGGCCCAGTCAGTAAATATGAAAGTACTAACCTATCCTAACCCCACCTAAACCCATCACCCACCACCATTGCACAAGCACTGGCAAAGGTTGCTAGCTCATTGCAACTGTAAACCGGATTTGAGTCTGGCACAGCAGCACTGTCCCCCGCAGGCCCTACAATGGCTGGCATCCCAACCAGGGTTAGACTTACACTTGTAGAGGCTCCAGAAACTTTCCTATTATCCAACTGCTGGAAACAACAATTCCGAGGACCTGTACTCTGGACTGTAACATGAAGGTTGGGTGGTACGGTTATGGAAACTTGTGAATGGCTGGTGCTCTGTTAATCTTGTACCTCTACCTGCACCCTGAGTATTCCTGGATAGTCTCTGGACCTCCGTGTGATGCTTTACAGGATAAGCAAGTTAAAATCATCAGCACAGATTATTGTCAAAGTAATTTTAATCACAGCACTTCTTATGTCTTATCAGCAACAATGGCTGTCTGATCTGGGCTTGGATTCGGTTGTACCCATTGCAGCCCCATTGCACTGACCTTGCCATGACAAAATAAGTAAATACCACTGAATTTCATGATTTGTAAACGGTTATCTTCTTTTAGATGATTTTGTGTGCTAATAATGTGACGCTCCCCTCCAAACTACATTCAAAATAAAAACTTTCATAGTTATTAGGATAACTGACATGATTCTGAAACATTTCAACTTTTCAAAAAAACATACCAAAAAATTCTGATGTCACCTGAAGCACAGAGCATAGAGTGTAAAACCACATAACACTATGCATCACATTTGCTTAATAGCAATTAAACAGTGTTTTTTCTTTTTTTTTTAAAAACTACGTATAATGTGTCTAGCTCTTTATCATATTTATCTTTAGAAGGTGAAGCATGGACCGTGTACTAAAATTGCTTTAATTATATAATTGTTTACATAATTTTAAGCGTTGCTATGATTTTGCTATGAATAGTTTATTTATATATTCTTCAAAGTGTTTCTTTTATTAGATATTAGTATGACAGTTGTGATCTTAATGCTTTTTTCTTTGATGGATTTTTCTGGGGGCAACAGTTTTGAGGCGTGATCGTGTAATGAACACATTTGAAAGCACACACTGTTCTTCCTGTGCTATTTGGCTGATAAATAAAAGAAGATAATTTTGTAACCTGTTTAATGCCCTGGGGAAGTCTGGACCTTCTTCAGCTGCTCAGGGTTACATTAACAGAAGTAAAGGGAAATAGGCCTATGGAAGAAACTGTGTATAAATGTCATATAGACAGCTCCTAAATATAAAAGACTGTTTACGTCAGAAGTTGTCTATGAAGCAGTGGGTGTGACTTCAGCATCAGAGAACAACTTCACAATGAATTTGCAATGTACCTATGGTGTCTGAATTAAAAACAATATTTTAACCAATCCCATCCTTCATGTTGACTCTTAGTGGATAACTGAGCCCTCATGAATTAGTCAGTCAGCTTGCTAGCTGCTGTCCTTTTAGTTATGAGCTTATGCAAATTGAGCACATTTTGGGATATTGTGACGTTTGCTGACTGCTTATTAAATGAGTGATGACATAAAGTTTTAATTGTGGAAGCCAACTCATGTCTACATTCTCAAGCTAGGGCATAGCTCATAGCTGAGCTACAGCTAGCCTATTAGAAGTTTGGTAATTTTACCTCCAAATCATGATACTTATAGTATTGACTTGTTTGCCAATAATAAAATCAGTAAATTAATACCAAGTTAAAGAAAATCGTGTGTTTGAATATACCAGTCATTAATTTGAAAGACCAGTAATTTACAGCTGAAGTATTATTTTACTTCAGGGACTTTTTTTTTTTTACCATTCTTAGAATGCTGCTGTACACCTTCTAAACTATTTACTGTGGAGTACCAGTTCGGAGAAGAACTGCACACTATCAGTTTTAATATTTATACTCATGAGATAAGCTTTCCCTCAAGATAAGCTCACCCAGCAAGAAATATAAGATGGTTTATTAGATCAAATTCCGTTCTTCCAAAGGAATAGGGTCTATCTTGTGCGTACTGAACCTGGTGTTTAATAGCCATGTGTGCATACATATACAAGAGATGGTGGTTTGACTTTTCCCACTTAACAGCACATTTCTATAGCACTTATCAATATAGCATTGTATCTAAACAAATTTACAACTGTCAGAAAGGCAAAACTCACTCAATTTGATGAGAAAGAAACCTCTTGAGGACCAATTTTTAATGGCATGACCTGCGTAGCCAACTGGATGATGGGAGGGGGTGTGGAGAGGGGCTGAGTAAAGCTATGAGGACTGGTGCTCATGACGGACGTACAGCTTAGTGTGTACAGCTGGAACTGTTACTGAAAACAAAATATTTAATTAATTATGTTGCAAGTATAGTCTATTAAGACATCTGTGCAAGTGTAGCATGAGACTCTGCAAGACTTTGTAAGACTTTATAAGTTCATTCATTTACTGTGGGGTCAGACCATATCTGACACACTTTTCAGGAAATAATATTTTCAGATCTTCCAGAGTCTTAGGTAATTGCTTAATTCACACTTTTAAAAGCACACTCCTATATCTAGATCTACTTAAAATTGCTAGCAAGTGTGGTTTAAGGGCCGATCTTAGGGGCCACCAGTGGTAGCTTGGCATCACTGTGACTAAAACTGATCAGCAGTGCTATTGTTATGCACTGGGGTTGGTATCGGTCATTATGCAAATGTTCTGTATATACAAAGTAAGACTGGTAAGGTTTTCCAACTAGCTGAGCCTGAAGAAGTCACTTGGATGAGTAATGCAATGTTTCTCTCACTAAACCTAATGTACAGATAAACTGATTCAACTTCTGGGAGCTTCTCCTCAGTGGATAAAACTGCTTTTCATTGGGAGTTCATGTCATTGTGTGACGAGTGGATGTTTTGAGTCATGATACTGATGGAAGACCCACCCATTGCCCGTATATATTATCTTGGCAAAAGTTGCCATGTCTGTGATACCATGTGGCCAAACAATTAATAGTGGAGATTAGGTTATTTACTGTACAGCCAGGTTTGTTTTCATGATAAATACATTTGTTTATTGCCAAAATGATCAAGTAAAAGTTCAAAAAGTGTTTGGCAAACACCAGCTACGGACATTTGTGGTTAGATTAACGTAAAGGTATTCATTTAGAACATCCTCCAATTTGTTAGTTGGCAAGACGTTGGTGTCTGATTTGTAGGCTTGACTCAAATGCTACCATCTTCCGCAAAAGTCAAGTATCTGCCTTCTGGCTGGGTTGAGCATCAACCTGATGCGCAACACTGACCCCTTATGAACTTTGTGTGTTTATATTTTACATTTACATAACTTAGCAGACGCCCTTATGCAGAGCAACTTTAAACTGATATGTTCTTATAATTCAAGCAATTGTGGGTTAAGGGCCTTGCTTAAGGACCCAACTGTGGCAGCTTGGCAGAGGTGGGATTTAAACCAAGGAGTCCAGAGTCCAATGCCTTAACCGCTAGGCTACCACAGTCCCAAAACATTCCCATAGTGTTGATCTGGACATATAGCTATGGCCCTGGCAAGGACAAAACAAGGGTTAAACAAAAAGCGAGAGTTTTAGACTGTGTTAGACCAACGTAGTGCATTTTTTGGAATGAGCTTTTTAATGAAGGTAATTACAGCTGATCTTTCTGTTTATTTCTATCTTGTTGCATATCCAGTACTCAAGTAAAAGTAACAAATTCTTCATGATTAAGAAAATAGAAAATATTCATTATGGAAATTACTCAAGTGGGAATAAGAATTTATTATGATTTTTATTACAATATTAATGGTAAGAGCATAATTGACCTTATGCAAAGAGGAAATAATACTGTGAGGATTTTGCGTGAAAATCTAGACCAGTTACAGTGACTCAATGCAGATTACAAAACGCTAAGCCTAAGGCTAAGAAGTTCTGAAAGCCTTTATTTCCTTTTGATGTGTAACCAAGACACATATCACTTTGTTTTAAGTAGCAGTGAACCAGGTAGCATGGATGCTATGGTAATTTGCCAGTCTATAACATTGACAGTTAATGCAATACAGTCGTGAAGTTGGCTGTTGAAATGCAAACAAACTGTTATTTTATTTAGATTTAAATAGTGGTGGTTTATTATTTCAGGATTTGATGGTTGACTGACAAACATCACTAGTAACTTTACTAGTCAACATCTATTATAATTAGGATCAAACGATTAAAACCCAATCATTCACTCAATCCCTCACTTTCCAACTCCGCTTAATCCAGTCCTGCATTGCCTAGCTGCTAGCACAGGGAACAAAGGTTGCCAGTCCATCGCAGGGTACATGCCCTCACGTTAGGACAATTTTGTGATGCCAGTTTACCTAATGCATGCCTTGCTAAGTGGGAGTAAACCAGCATACCTATACAAATTCAAACTTTGATACATGGATAAATAGATTCCTTGGGTAGGAATCCCGTTTCTGAGTTTTCCAATGATTTTCCAACAATTCCAAGATTTCAAACTGGCTTCGTAAACATGACAGTGAGTACAGTGTTCTTCATTGGCCTTCATTGTCAATGGATCTGAATCCACTTGAAGAAGCTTTGAGTGCAGTATGAAAATCTGCTGCAATTGTATTATGCTGTCATGTCAACATGTCAAACTCTTAAAGGAAGCTTTCCAACATCTTGGGGCATCCTTGCCATGAAGAACAGAGGCTTTTCTGAGGGTACATGGAGGCCCTACCCACTATTAGTATAGCGTTTCTAATAAAGTGAGTGTATGTTAGAAGTATACAATTGCTTTTGAAAGTTTGGTAAACTGTGCATTTGAAACAATGTTCTTCATGTCTAAAGTGTAGATATACTGTTGTTGAAAGCAGTAAAAAGTGTTTGTGCTTCGTTGTGATACAACTCTAATTAATTTGGAAAGCATGTCTCTAAGGATACATGTAGAAGCATGCAAACGTACCTATTTTGAGCATCGTGACTTTCATATGTGTGGAATTAAATTTTGTTTTTAAATGTTGTAAAATAAGTTTTGCTTCAGCTCGTGCCTGTGTAGCGATCAGTAATGGACGAAATGCAATGAATTCCAGGAGCACCCATGCCAGTAACTTGATAAACAAAAGGCGCCCTTAAGGTGTGTGTGTGTGTCTGCCTGTCTGTCTGTCTGTCTGTCTGTGGAGTAACAGAGTGCTGAAAGAGGGGCTGCCGACACTTCACTGGGATACTGCTGCTCCACGTTTCTGACTTGTTCAGCCATGTTCCCCACATGAACAATCCACACCCCCAAGTAGTGTTTTGTGCCTCAGGTATGTTGTAGGTGTGGAATGACGTCTCTTAATACGGAGAGGCTTAAAGCAGAATGAATGGGTCGTTCTTTTTGCTCGCTAGGAGAATAATTTCCTTGTGTGGGATTGGGGCAGTGTCCATTCAATAGGAGAGAGCTTAATAAATACTGAACACAACACGTGATGGAAGCTACAAGAGTAATCTGTTTATACAGCTCTTTCATGTCTCAACTCATAATGGCAAAACTGGCTGTTGGTTATAGAAAAGGAAAGAAAAGATCATGTGGATTGAAAAACGTTTTTCCGTTTTGCTCTCTTAGTATAAAATAATGTGCCCTTTTTTGAGGAGACAATCTTACTAAGTCTTTAATTGTTGCGGTTGCAATAAGCTGCCTTCACAATGTTCATTTTGTCAATGTGAAAGAAGCTTTACATTGTTGCCTGTTCCATGCCGTGACAGTGGCAGGCAGAGTAGCAGGACAAATAATAACCTTGCATAATAATACATACTGGCATATCCGTTTCTGATTTCAAGTGTGTTTACATTCTGCACAAAAGTTCAAGTGTCTTTAGGCTTAGGGGTGAAGCTTTGCTACTTTCCCACGATTAGACTGATGTCTTGTCTTAGTCATCACAAAAGTCTTTTTTTTGCATCTTTACAGTGTTTTGTTTTGCACAAAAACTGAGTATTCATGATATCAGAGGCAGAGCCAGAGGGGTAGTCAGTTCTACTTCAGCTTTGTAAAGAGATCACAATGAATATTTTGTAGAATTGTGCTTATCTTCAGGTGTGCTTTTTTATAAGTCTATTTTTTAAACAGTTAAAAAATATCTAGAACGTCCAGCTAGCACTGCACTGCGTATTATAGCTAATTCAGATTAATACTGTTTTTACAAGGATGAATAAATGTTAACTAATGTGCATACCAACCAGCAGTTTGCAGACATGTGTTGTTATATGAGTACATTCCCTTATCCAGAGGCTAATGCTGTGCAAGTGATGGAGGGCTAGATGTCATGCTCAAGGGTCCAATGGTGGCTTGAACCTTGGTAATGTTTGGTCAATATTCCAGTACTTTAACCGCTGCACCTCCACTGTTCAGTTCTGGAAGATTTGGTTTTAAAAAAAGTTTTTAAGTAAAAGTTTTTGGCTACTTTTGATAACTTCACTTGATAAAATGTGTCAACAAGCTCTAGAGTGCAACCGACTGTCTGACTAAGGGCATACATACACTCGGCAGTCCGTATATATATATATATATATATATATATACGGGAGAGTTAGA
>JAUZSU010123360.1:0-17844 GCA_034780255.1 Parotocinclus maculicauda | reverse complement strand
GAGAGAGTGTGCGCGCGCGCGTGAGAGAGAGAGAGAGTGTGCGCGCGCGCGTGAGAGAGAGAGAGAGTGTGCGCGCGCGCGTGAGAGAGAGAGAGTGTTTTTATTTTATTTCTTTTGTTTTACATGTTCTGTGATCATCATGATCGAAATGGACGTTGACCAGACAATACAATAGTCACATGATCTTGTATATTTTATTGTAATGTAAATTTTCTAAACAAAACTCCATTCAAATGATACATAGCTCTGTTAGAGATACTCCTGAAAACGCAAGTCGGCCCTACAATCTTCATGGCATCTCCTAATGCCACTTCATTCTTAATATACTGTTCATTAAAAATGTGGTTTTTGTGAGCAATATATATGGAAATTCACAGGAATTATAGCAAATATAGCAACATGTTTTCACAACCCTGTGCATGCACAGAACAACATAGAATATGAGATGAGGCAGAGACCCAGCAATTGAATGTGAATCAGTTTATAATCAGTGCTCACAAAAATAGGTTGTATTTGCAAAAGGAGTACTATTTACCATAGGACAGGTACTTCCACCTATGTACTCCACAAACAGCTTGTTACAAATAAGTAGCGGAAAGTCGTAGATGCAAACACAAATAACTTGCACATCAACTGAATTAGAGCATTCTCCAGTGCCAAATGTGAAGTGACGAATGAGCAAGCATGTGACCGACGTTATACATACACAAATGAATTCCAATATTATACTCCAACCCCCGCCTCTACTTGTGGATCCATAGTGTTGATTGGTTGTTGAGGTGGCCAGCTGTTTATGGTCGTTAGTTAAAATACAGATCTTTATGAATTATTCTAATTTAAGATCACAGTTTTTATAGTGAACGGACATGGATTGGATGGTCGTTAAACAGCATGCATTTGTATGTAGAATTGACAGTCTTTGGATTGCTACACAGTGAATGAAAGCAAACACTGTTATGTGTAATCTGTAGTTTAATTCAGTCTATGCTTGCTGATCATCAGAAGACATCTTTGATGTGATCAGAGATTTTTAGTGTTTGTTACCCCTTTAAATTAATAATGATTAGAACATTAAAACAGTTCAATATAATTAGTTATTTTTTAGCAAGATCATTTATTCCCACTAGTCTTAATTTGTTGTAGTCCATGCTAGAGTTTAAATGAGATTTTAAGATTTTTCAGGTAAATATATTTACTGTCACTTTCAATGTTCTTATTGATTTCATTTTGTTTCATTGATGCAGAGACGGGGAATGAAGGGTAAGGCAAAGAAGCTTTTCTATAAGGCCATCATGCGTGGAAAAGAAATGATCCGTATTGGAGACTGCGCTGTATTTTTGTCTGCTGGACGACCTAATCTTCCATTTATTGGCCACATCCAGAGCATGTGGGAGTCTTGGGGAAACAATATGGTGGTGCGAGTCAAATGGTTTTACCATCCTGAGGAAACCAACCCTGGAAAGAAACTTCATGACAAAAAGGTTAATTAGCATTCTTTTCAGATATGAAAATAGCTTTGCTTGGCATTTCTGTAGGGATATGTTTAAATATTCTGTGCTTACAGCATTTATCTTTTTAATCCCAGTACTGTCATTCACAGTGAGCTTAACATATGTTTACCTCTGTACTTTGTGTCTTGACAGAACTGGGATCAGATGTCTGGAAAGAGTCTTCCTGCTGTTTTACAGGCCTCGAACCAGAGGAAGGATTTCATGGAAGTGAGTAGATTTTTACAGTTAAATTTCTTACTTTTTACAAGAAAAGAAAACAGAAGTTGTGACCTGAAGCATGTTCCTGTCTGCAGCGGGCTCTGTACCAGTCCTCTCATGTTGATGAAAACGATGTACAGACTATCTCTCACAAGTGTTTGGTGGTCAGCCTGGACCAATATGAACAGATGATTAAAACCAAGAAGTACCAGGACAGTGAGGACCTCTACTACCTGGCTGGCACTTATGAACCCACTACTGGTATGATTTTCAACACTGATGGTGTTCCTGTCATCTGCTGAAGAGCGCTCTTCTCAACGTACTCATGAATGTTTCAGGTCCGACACAAGAAGAGGCTTAAAACCTTATAGCACAGAACCCAGAAATAGATAAGACTTTGGAGACTGAAATAGAAATTCGCTGCTGAAGTAGATTTAGAAAAACACAGGGTAAGAATGCACAGGCCCTGAGTCTGACCATGGTACATCTTCACTGGATGAAAGGATTATAAGCTCAGAGGGGGGGGGGAAATCATCCTTTTTTCAATTAATTCATGGTGAGTGACAGCTTACGTTCTGTCAGTATTTTTAAAATGCATTGTATGGAGGTACTTGGAAAGAAAAAGTCATGAACAGTCCGATCCAGCACTGACACTGACACACGCATGGCAAACAAATCAGTCTTAGGAAATGTGTGAAATGTGTCAGTTGTCTTCAAATGCAATGCATCCGCATGGCTGAGCTTCTGTCTCCAGCTGTCTGCATCAGAATGGCATCTGATACGATACAACTTAGTGGATGAGAGTCTGCTGGGAGAGAGAGCTAGAAAGTAGCTTCCTGGGCCCAGCCTATGGAGGACATTATTCAAACTGACAGGACATGTCATATTTGCTTCTCCAATTCACTCAGCGAAACTATTCTTACCAACACTCTGCTCTCCACTGACCCCATGGTATAACCATGCTGGAACATCACAGGGACATCAGCCAGTTAATAAACATGGACTGCCTATACAACCTGAACTCTTAAAGCTGCAGCTGCACTGATGCTGGCAATGTTCCCACACTCCACACTGTTTATCTACATGAAAGGGAGAGTCACCTTTCCAGGAATCATTTTCTAAGACCTTTGAGTATGTATATGACCCTCTGCTCTTGAGCTTCTGTGGTCCAAAATGTTCAGATGACTACATTTGTACATACATTATATATATATATATATATACAGTATAAACCAACATTTATTTTCATGTACAATAGATTTGTGAAAGTAATTTTTCAAGTGGAGTTAAAAAAAAAAGCTTTATTAAACTGTGAATTAGATCAGATTAATTGAAAATCAGGAACTCTGTCATGAGGATATTCATAATTGTTACTGAAACTCATGATACCCACTACATTGAGATTCCAGATTAAGTTGGAATGTAATATAAAGGATGCTATTACAGGACATTGTGGTATTTGGAACCAGTTGTCCAGTTTTGCTTAAAAATGAAAATAACTTAAATCTGCCCTTCCGTTCTTTGACAATCCCAGTGCAGGTGAATTAGATGTTGTGTTCACAAAAGAGAAAGTATCAGGTCCAGAGTGGTCACCACCCAATCAGCCAGATGTAGATTATTGCTCATTTGGGGCCCTCTGCAAACATACTTTTGTGCGGATTTCATAATGCTCTGCCTCTTGAGCAGTCCTCTTATCCCTTAGCCAATCTTTTATTTTCAAAAGCAATTACATCTCATGCATGAAGCACTTTGTTAGAATATAAAAATAGCTGTGCAGCACAGCAGTGACAAGAGAAATCAAAACAGAATGGGGGATGTGAAGCCTTTATGCTGGAAGCTGCTGGTTTGCTGCTTTTCCCCCTTAAGATCAGTCTCACTCGCTCTCATTCCCGCACCCTGCTGGTATTGGCCTATGGCCTTAAAAGCCATACATGATAATTCCACTTTTTTATGAATGTGCTTGTTGAAAAGTGAAGTGGCAGATTTTGATGCAAAATGCACCATTCCACCAGAGCCAACATTGTTCACAGTTAGGAGCCATGGTACAAAACCTTTTAAATGTCCCTGAAAGGGTTAAATAACAACTGTAACAGATTTACTGTGGTCTAGAATTACATAAAAATGCAAGAGTTGTGCGTGCGTTGAAAACATTACCCTGCTTCCTATTATAATCACTGTACAAACCAGAGTCTGTACATTTATCTAGACGAACATAATTTTCTTCAAGATGCTCCATGGCTGTGTTCACTCTCTCAGCAAGCAGAAATAATTTAAAAATCAGTGGAATTCTCCATTACCCTCAGTCCCCTGTGGCCGCTTGATATTGGCCCAATCACACAATTTGAATGTTGCGCTTTGTAAATAGGTCTTGCTGATGGTTTTTATTATTTTTTTCTCAAAGAAAGTCATCCATCACCAGAGGAACTTGTATAAGCCAGCTATTTACTGGCTGCTCCTATAATTAAGACCAATCAAATACGTTTAATTTTTCACTTAATTATTTAGGGGGTTTTTGTGCTTTTTTCTGTATTTGTGCCTCCTGTTGTTCCAAGAATGAATAATGTCTAAGGACATGTTTTTATGTCCAAACAGAAAAATGTATTATTTGATACTAGTTGGAAAGTGTTTCTTATAAGAATGTCTGGACGTATAAAACGTTTGGATTTTTGCCTCAGAGTTCATTGGTAGCCACCTTTCACTATCATGTGTTATGAACCACTGAAGACAATCTCCATATACTTATCATGGAGTATATACAGTGTGTGCTTAGAGGCCGAAAAAGATGGACTTGCTTTGGTTTGTTTTCTCTCATTTGCTTCCCTTCTTTGCCTTATTTCCTCTACCTCCCGTTTCTCAGTTTAAAATGTCATTTTGTTTCCCTGCCATGCTTCGACTTGGTGCTGTAACGTGCACATTTTTCATTTTTATCCTGTGTCAATCATTACCAGTTTTTGTTTGGGAGAAAATTGTGAAAATTGTGTCTACAATAGAAAGATTGAGTGAGGTTTAACATACTTCCTCTGTTCCGATCAGAATAACGCTTTCATCTTCCACCTACACAGTGTCGTAGGGCAGCTAAATGTGCTTTGAAGCTTTGAAGCACAACACACAACGGACTCCCACATGTGTTTAAACTTGCTCTAACTGCAGCAATGATCCAAGCTTTGGAATATTGTGCTTTGCATGGCATTTCTGACCATAACTCCCACATTTTGCTTGTTTGTTTGTTTACCAAAATGTAATTTAGTCATGGGATCTTCTTGCTTTTGGTTTTTGAGAAAGGGATATGAAAAGAAGAAGGGAATGGACACTAGAAATCTCTGGGATTAGAAGCCCAGATCTGTTTAGGCCATTTTCAGTATTTCAAGAACATCTTTATATTTTTGAAATGTGTTGACACTATTGGACATTTAGAGACTATATTGGTAGATTAGTCTGAAAGATGTTTTTCTTTTCTCCTTGTTTCATGCAACATTGCCCAATCTCTCTTAAAGAGATGTTATCTTGTTGATATTCAATAGGTTATTTCTTATCAGGTTAATCATCATATGTGGTCTTGAGGTAAATTGTATGTTCTGTTTTTATCAGAGGTTTTGACTTGTTTTGGATGAGGATTTTTAAGAGACCCAAAGCTAATATGGTGCCAAATGATTGTCATCTAAAATCTAATACTAAGCAATCACGGTTCAAAATTCTCTTAAGTATACATTTCTATTTGTGTAAGATATTCTTTATCAAGTTGTACAATATAAGTGCCCCTGAAAACAAAAGTTTACTTGGAGCTTGAGTCAAGCTGTAAAGCACTTTTTAGAGAGTTTCTGTCTGCATGTTGTAGAAACAGAATTTATGCATCTAGATATATTAGAGCAGAGCAATCTACAAAACTATATTTGCTTGCTGTGTCTTCAGCAATGCTCTTTGTCCATATTTTGCCTCGTGCTCAGGTCACTAGAAGAGACTGGCATGTGCTGGTAGACGTCATGTAGGGTGTAGTAGATTTTAAGTCTCTACTGCTACTTGTTCAGGGTTGTGTCTACTCCGTCTCTTACAATTGGTGAACTGACTCATTTACAAAAGCTATGGATTAGAAGAGCCAGGTACAAACAGGTCGTACTGTTTGACTTATTCCGTTGGCCTTTTTTATTTCTTCAGCCTTTTGAGGTTTTTTATTCGTTATTTACATTTCCGCCTCTCAGAACAATCGTCCTCCGTGCTTAATGTGCAATACTGCTGAATGTGGTTTCTCCGAGCTGCTAGCAAGGGATGAAGATTGTTAGTGAACGAGAGCGTGTGGACTGGAGGCTGGTCCTTCACTGGTCTTCATCTGCTGGAATGTCAGCATTGGAGAAAAGTCCTGTTACAAAAAAGCTATAGTTTTAAAATGATTTGTAAAAATTTTAAAGCATAAACACTTTGTAATTCATCAAATAAGAGGGGGGCATACTTTGTACACACACTAAATCCTGTATAAAAGTTATAAAAACATACACTTTTGAAATACAGTTGTAAAATATTGCTGTTGACCTGTGTGTAATTTCACGGAAATGTTTTTTTTTTTTGTTTGTTTTTGTTTTGTTTTTTTAACCCGATTAAAACAGTTTAATCAGTGTTCTTTCCCGTTCTTTTAGAATCCAGAATTTTGTAGTCCATCAATAAACCTCATGAATCTCACCATGGCCTTCTGTCTTTTAAATGTTTCAAATGCACATACATAAACATGTTTATTTCTACTTTCAACCACTGGCCTCAGGAAGATGGCAGACATATTTAGCCTTCTATGTTTATTTATTTACAATACAGGAGTCAAAGAAAACCAAATATTTAATTTGTACAATTTTTTCAAAGATCACAATAGTTCAAGCAATTATCATTTTTGTGTGAAAGCTATGGTACACAACTTTGGTGCTGGAGAATGTTTGAGAGAATGTTAAACAGCCAAAGAAAACAAACAAATGGATTCTTGATCAGATGAAATTCCCAACCTTTCAGTTGACCAGGTAACCAAGTGGAAGGTTTAGCAGATGTTTTGCTCACAGCTCTGAGGTCCCTTTTACGCAGTGCTCAGTTTTCCTCCCACATTTCAAAGACATGTATTGGTTTGATCGGTCACTGTAAATTGACTAATATTGGTATAACAAGGTCTGTCATGAATACAGCTGCTGTAATTTTAAATTCGAACTAGTTAAAAAAAAAACACCTGTGGACATATCATGAGCAAAAACAGTTTTTATGACGAAAATTACGCTTGAACAATTGTGCGTAAAGGATGAAGGCCAACAATGAGCTGGATGAACACATTCATGTGATTCAAACAAGAGCCATGAGACTGAAGACTCTAGAGAAGCACAGTTCATGTGGTAACAAGGGGTCTGAATTAAATGCATGTGATAATTTCTCATTTCAGTTTTGTATATCTGTGTAATATTTATCTAAGCACTGTTGTTATTGGTACTGTGCTTTAAACCACAACACGGGCTATATTGTGCAGATCTCTGGACTGTGGTGGCCTAGTGATTAAGGTACAGGACTATGGACCAAAAGGTCCAAGGTTCAACTCCCACCTCTGCCAAGCTACCACATTTGGGTCATTGAGCAAGGCCCTTAACCCACAATTGCTTTTCTTGTAAGTATTAATTGTAAGTTGCTCTGGGTAAGGACATAAATGTTGGCTGTAAACAGTCTTACTTGATGATGTGCTTCAGATCTAACCCTAATAATCAGTGTTTTGCTATTGGCCAGATCATTGGGAATCAATGTAAACCTCTTTCAGAAAGCCAGCAGCAAGAACTGGAGTGAAACCATGTGATATGCTGCTGGAAGATGTGACATGCACGCTGAAAAAAAGATTTTTATTATCAGAGATCATTGTTTAGAAGCCTCTAATAGCCATCAAATGCCAATTTTTGACCCATCCAGTCTTAAAGCTTCTCTTGTGAAAAATGGCTCTTTAAATAAAATCTAATAAGAACCATATATAGATGAAATCTGTTCACCTAGAGGTGACAACCAGCCATGTGGAGATACTAAGACTGGATAAAACTGAAGGTTGCCCTTTTCCTTATCCACAGCAAACAGGGTGGGTGGAAGATGCTGTAATGTATCTAAAGCAGAGGGCTCACTTTCATCTGGACTGTTGCAACATCAGTGTGACACTGACTTTCTTCAGCTTCTCCAGTGCATTCAACACGATCCAGCCTCACATAGTTGGGGAGAATATGGTGAATTTACAGTTTGTCAATCATGATCATGAGTCTTGGACTAGCTCTTTGGAAGACCCCAGTATGTGCAGCTGGACACCTGCTGGTCTGATCATCTGGTCAGTAACTTCGGGGGACCACAGGGGACAATATATTGGACCTCTGCCACCTTCAGAAATTTTCTGATGGCTCTTTGGTGGACGGGTGTATGAGGGATGGACAGAAAGGTGAGTACAAGGACCTGGTAAACACCTGTGTTGAGTGGTGTTCAAGGAACCACCTACTCCTGAATGTGTCCAAAACTAAGCAGATGGTGGTGGAGGAAGAAGACCACAGTCAGTTCTGTTACCATCATTGCTGTTGAGCTGATGGATTCTTACTACTAAGGGTGTCCTACTCGACAACAGACTAGACTGAACGACCAACATGGAGCCTGTGTACAGGAAGGAGATGTCCACTGTCTGAGAAGACTTTTGTCCTTTAATGTGTGCAGCAAGATGTTGGCAATCTTCTACCAGTGTTGTATCTGGTACTATATTCTTTGCGGTAGTTTCTTGGGGAGGGTAGTGTGTTTTCCTAGAAATTAAACAGACATACAGACACAGTAACCGCATGTACTAACTAATACTCCCGTATAATACACTTACAGGTATTATACAATTATTTAGTATCATGTCAGGTTAAAATGATCATTTAAATGTAACAACAGGGCAAAAGCAGCACAGGCTCTGTGATCTCCCAGTAATCAGCAGTGTGTACAGAGCTTGGAAATGACAGCAGCCAGAAAGGCTCTGGACAAGCACATATTTATTTGCTACTGCTACACATATTAAGTAATGAGTGAAACGTTTAAGGGGTTGTTTTAAGACCCCCTGTCTAAAGAGATAGAAGGTCAGTGCAGTCAGCGCTCATAAAGCAATAAAATTCACCACAAGGCAAAATCTACCTTGTTTCAGCACACATTTCTATGCAGAGTATTGTCCTAAGAGGCTAAAAAAAAGATGTTAGAGGACAGTCTCCATGCAATATTCATATCCTCAATGATAAACGATTCAGGAGTCATTTAGCTGGAATGCTCATTTAGTGAAGTGAAGCAGAGGACAATTAAAGCGTGCACTATGTGGTGATTAGGGGTTAATGACTGTGTTCTGTGGCCTGAGTCACTGCCTGCTCTCAGAAAAGACACCCTATGACTCACTCTGCACACACTCTTGCCTCTATCCTTCTATCATCAGTAGGTGAGGTCCATTTTGTGTATCATCATGACTGTTCAGGTATGAAATATTCTCCATGTTGAATTGGAGCTTTTCTGTCACATATTGGTCAACACATTGAGTGAGAGAGAACTTTTGCGTTTTATGACAATTAAATGAGTATCAAATGAAGTCTGCCTTTTCTCTCAATTAGCTGTAAACAAACATCTCTGCTATGTTAGAAAATTGACCAGTTTTATAATGTGGCCATTTCCCTTTTCTCCTTATTACTAGCTTTTCTCTGCCTTTCAGTTCAAGAGCTCTTCTCATGGTTATTGCCAACAGTGCTACTTGCATACCAGTGACCAGTCTTTATAGTCCAGCCAGTGCACATATCTCTGTGCTTGCCCACCAACCAGGCTCCTGCAGGAACCAGGATTTATGGCAACGCAAAGTCGATAGCACCAGATGGATGACCATAACGCTCACCACAGGACAAAAAGCCTGAGGGAGGTCCATGTTCATAGCGTAACCTCACTTGAGGGAATTGCAGTCACTCTGTCATTAAGGCAATTGGAGAGAATGAAGCTCAATGAGAATGCGTGGGAGTGTGCTAGTGGAGGACTGTAGGGCAGAATGTGCAGTAAAGACTGAGAATGTGCGCAATGTGCTCTGTCTACTCTCCAGAGAGCCATTTACATTGTTTTTCCAATATTTCGCCGTGTGGGTACATTAGTGCTCAACCTCCTCATTGAGGCAGTCACTGAGTATTTGGGCTTCCTGTAAGGGAAGGGGAATGACAAAGATCATTGGTTGCTTTTTTGTGTAAACTCTAGGATACTACTGAAAGTCATTATAACCAGTTGTATGATTTCCCCCCAGAGATTAAGGAAGATGCTTTTTAAAAGGAAGTATTGCTGCTTTATATTGTTAAACCGCATAATATAAATTTGAAAACAAGCACAGCTGATTCTGGCTGACATATGTTCATTATTTACCAATCAAAGCACTGTCCTTATCAGCAGACTTCATAATGGAATCTGCAGTCAAGCAGGTCCAATTTATTTCTCAGTATTTCCTCACAGAAGGGACATTATTCAGAAAGATGCAAAAGGGTTTGGTCATGACATCACATATATAAATGTGCATAAGGTGATCTATTAGTAGCATGTTGTGTGTTTCTGCAGCTGTTTAAGAAAAATATAAAAGACAGTAAAATGATTGCTTGTGAATTGGCATTCGGATCCTCTTGGTTTCATATTAAATAATGACTGCCTCCAGTATCCTTTTCATCACATCCATGTGCATACTGAGTGATTAATGTTACAGGCTGTCGCCCACATTGTGTTTGCTGTGTTGCAGAACACATTGTGTCGTCTCGTAATTTGTCCTATTTCACAACCAGTAGCAATAGTAAAACAGCCAAGCCAGCATGTTTTAGCTGATTTATGGAGAACATACGATGCCAAAAGCTCTAGTTCATCATTTGCCTTTAAGGGTCTCTGTGTTCTCATTGAGCAGAACATAAAAGCATGAAATTCAGCTCTTGATTGCACCTTTTTTTTATCAAGAGCTATTCTCCTACAAAAGTGCTACCTTTTACTGTAGCACACTCGGTGTGGAGATTGTCAGGGTACACAAGAGTGAGGGTGGGCTGACTGAGAATGAAATTGAACTATTAGAGGGAGAATTGCTTCTTCCTCAGCATTCCCATCAGCCCACTGTTAACAAATTACTTTTTATATGGATGTAATTATTAGAGTAGTCTGGCATATCAAGGTAAAATAAAATCTTAATAATGGTTCTACAGTTACATGCGACCATGCAGTTCAGAAGGAAGTCAGGAAACCAGACAAGCCACCTTCAATGAACTAATGGCAGCTGGAAATGTAAAGCGTGCCATGGGGTGTTTCAGTGTAATTCTGGTTGAAAACTATTTCTGAAAATAGCTAAGTGAAGTGAGGGTGATGGTGAGCTTCCATAGACAAATCTTTGGGAGAAGACAAACTGCTGAAAACAAAACTGTCATATATCCAGCATATCAATTGGACCTTTTGTATGGAATCAATAAATGATAATGCTTAGGTCTACCCGTTTAATGAGCTCAATATTAGTAGGAACAAAGCAATGTTTTCTATGCTTGGATGATCTCCAATCAGTTTTCATTTGCATCTTGGCTGGAAATTGGGCCTGTTTCAGAGAATGGTATAACAATACACTTGAGATACTTCACAACCATCTGTCAGCTGAAAAGAAAAACTACACATGCATTTACAATAAAAATCAGAAGGCTTTATTTTAGCTGGCCAACTGAAGCAGCAGGCAGGTGGATACACAATCTGTTTTCATGTTTGAATATTTTGTTAACACTTTTTTTGTTAAATTGTTTCTACTTCTTTGTAGAAATGTTGTTTTTTGTCAAGCGATAGTACATAGCTAGGTAATACACAAAACTCTTAATTAGCTTCATTCCCTATTTATATAATACAACTAACGCATCTCAAATGCCAACAGAATGAATGTGAAACCAAAACGGATTTTGCTTTTTCTGCTAAAAATGCAGCCATCATGTTTCTGTCTGATCTTCATCTGCACATTAATTAGCCGATTTGAGGGTTTGCATTAAGTCCACAGGCAGAGAATGTTGAATTTTAATTAGATCCATTTAAATGCTCCCCTAATCTAAAGAGGATAGAGATTGAATATCATTTTAATAAGGTGCTACCATTATAGCTTTTCTGGAGAGGCAATATGCAACAAATGTAGACATGCATACAAGGAACTGATTCACAGGAACTGTCGCAATCTCCTATCTGCTAGTGCAACTTTAACATACTCCTTTGCATGCTAGAAGCCGAAGAAAAGTCCTCATGTTCTCTTATTCATTCTACAATCATCTGCAATCTTTTTATGACCCACAAAGCCCACACTTTCACTATAGCTCTGAAAAGTGACTTCAGTCAGCTAACACTAAATTACAGTTCAGAGATTTTGTTCAGACATTTAGTCACTTTGCTATATGGTGCCCACGTTCCCTGCCTCTAGGATCCCATTGTGATGTTCAGAGTTTTTCTTTATGGCAATGCACTTTTCCCCACAATTGACAAACCATCACTGGGCCTATTGATTTTTAATTGTTTCCGTTGTTGTAAAGAATATGTAATGTTACCAGCTGTGGTAATAGCAAAGCACTTTGGTGCATAGTGTGCAGCTGCTCTGCCTCTGTTTCAGACATGTCCTGATAAATTCTGGCAACTGAATGAATTGAAAGTGGTGAGATATGGTGGTTCATCGGTGCACATTAGGTTGCTTCTACACTGTAAAAAAGAACTGGCAGCAGGGTTGCCAGGAGCTTACTGTTAAATTAACGGTATGCTACTGAGGTGAAAATGTACGTTTAAATACTGTTTTTTATAACAACACGATATAATTGTAATTTAGTACTTTTACAGTGTGAAACCCTTAAATTAACTCTCATACTGTTGTAAAAATGTACTTGATTACCTTTTTTGCCAGTTATAGCTACAGATTTTTCTTGTAATGTAAACATTGTTTTCCTTTAAAGAATAAAATTTTTACTGCCTGTTAATATTACCAAAATAACCCACTTTGAAGAGAGTTAAAATAAGACAAAAAATTTAAATTCTTTATAAACATACCAAGCAGCAACAACCGAGGAGTTGTTGGTAGGGTGAGCATGCTCTCCAAGTCAATGCAGTGGTAAACGACTACAACACAGGTAAATATAACATTTAATTGTTTAGACAGAAGTTCAGCAGTGTGCATGTGCAACATGAGCATACAAATGCATTCATATATACATGCATATGTATTTATACAAAAATATATTTATACATTTTGAAAAAGAAATAGTCCCTTGATGCTCTCTTTAAAGTGAGCCATCAGAAGCATGGAGGGACAACTATATAATATAATATATAATAACATTGTGTTCAGCGAGAACTGCTTGAACTTTGTCAATGGTCAGTTTGCACCCAGCACGTTGATCAGCGCTCACCAGCACTCACTCAGAAGCTCAAAATCAGCATAGAGGCCTTTTTGGGTGATGAGGTATGGCCACTTGTCCTTGATATCTGCAATAGCTGGTGCTGGAAATGCATTTATATGGCGACACTGGATGCTTTACTTCTGCTCCCTCAACACCTTTTTACAGCTTTCTGACTATAAATGTCCTCCAACCTTTGTTGTTTTTTTTTGTCATCAGTCTCCTCTGCAGGGATGTCAGGCTGGAATCTGGTACACCCATATGTGTCATTTGCAAGACTCACAAGGTCTGCCACTTGCATTATTACCTAGATATTTAAACTGGGTTATCATTTGGTTCAACTCAAGGAAAGTAAACTATTTAAGAGCTACGTCTTTCAGCTACAAGCACCACAAAGACGAAACATGACAAATGCTAGCAATAGCTTACCTAAATATTCTGCATATGTTTTCAAACATCACTTAAAAACAAAACAAAATAAAGCAATATTTTGTGAAAAAGGATGGTCAAACACTGTAAAAGAATAACATTTTTATTAAGATATATTGTAGATAAATTACATAAACTGATAAGCCAGCTAATGTTTTAACCACTCCCTCTCTGTGTAAACCAAGTTTAACAAGCGCCTGAGCTTGAACATAAAATAGAGCAATAACAAATTGTTAGCAATTGATATATTCACTAATAAAAAAGATCATACAAAACTTTACCTTGTCTAATGTTGCAGTGGAGGAAGTCAGTTTGAGAGAAAGCACCAACAAAAAGCAAGTGTCCTTTAAAAAAAAATGTAGACTGCTTGAAATGTTAGGAATGAATTTTATATTACCTAAGAAATTAAATGTAAAACCTTCCACTAATGTAGGAGATGGGAATGGCTGAAGATCAAAATTAAGATCAAATTCTTGATCACGAGGAACTTCCATAATGTCACACCAGCTCCACGCTGCTTCTGAGATATTTGTTTTACATTAAATTGCTGTTTTGGAGAATGAACTGGAGAATACAGTAAAACTTGCTGCTAAAATACAGTCACAATGTATTTTACAATTAAGATTTTTTTTTTTAATAACAGGGTAATGTTGTTGAAAAGTGGCTGTTAATTTCCAGCAATTGTTTTTACAGTGAACTACTGGCTCTGGCACTGTTTTGTCCAGGTGTTGGGTGATGGGTGATGAGTTAAAAGTAGGGAGTGGCACATCTGTTAGAGCTGCAGAGTAACCACAATACATCTTCTGCTCAGGATCCATTAAAGTACATGTGCTAGCTGTTCTGTGTGTGTGATGCTGGAGCTTATAGTACTTAGAGGCTGCAACTTGAAGCTTCAGAACTGCAGCAGTAGTTTTTTTTTACTTGGAAAGTCAAAGAAGGCAGTGAGCTGATGGCGGGACTGTGGTGGCCTAATGTTTATGGTACTGGACTATGGACGAGAAGGTCCAGGGTTCCAAGGTCCAAGCTACCACAGATGGGTCCCTGAGTAAGGCCCTTAACCCACAATTGCTTGGATTGTAAGACTGTATGTATCGTAAGTCACACTGGATAAGAGTGTTGGCTAAATGACACAAATGTAATTGTATGTCTCTTACGTATACCCACATCTACTGAGAAGGAGCGCCAGGAAGAAATATGTTTGTTTGTTGTTTTAGAATTTTTAGAAACTACATGCCACTTCAGGCATGTGCACATATCCACACAGTTGTCCTCAGTGCATTTCCTCTTCCATTCTATAAATATCACAGGTAGTATGGTATGGTGCACTGTGCTTGGCTTAGCCCATCTACTCTTAAGCTTGTGATACTTAGCTGTTAGCCTGGTTCAACAAAGGGCCCTTATCCACCTTTATAGCTGTTGTTTTGCCGTTTCCACAGTAAATGTCAGGCATTAAGGGAGTGACAAAATAATCTCAACACTAAGTAGAGAGAGGGCTCTAAAAGTCACTCTGAGGATTTAGGCTAAAAGGTTTAAATTGTTTCTGTCTTTTGTTCCCATGCATCTGTCTTTTGATTTTACCTTTATAGTACTGTTTAGAGTAGAATTCAGGATTCCCATCATAAGTCCTCTCTTTAAATAGCCTGGCCATTGCCTGGGACATGATAACCTTCATGTTGGTTGTGGTGTAGAGACTGCAAAATTGGAGGCGCTGTGGGCAGTATACAGCAGTGTGTAAGACAGCTATTCTAAACAAATGTAAAATAATTACCCTGTTTGTCCATCCCCCTGTACTGCATGTTCATTGAAAAACAACAATACATCTTAAAGTACTCAAGGAGCATGAAAAAAATGAAAGTTGTATATCTTTTTTAAAGCTGGAGTATGAAGAAGCTTTTCAGTATGCCCAAACAGTGCCACAGAGATCTAGTTACTCACGGCTGTGTACCCCACATCTGTTAAAATACAACACACCACTGCAATAGAAACAGTTAATCCACATAATAATCCCATTGAATCCAAAAAGTTATATTTTGGTCTCATCTATCCACAACATTTCTTTTCAGTGGCCTTCTGGCTTGTCCACATGCTCATTAACAAATTTTACATCAGCAGCAATATTCTTTCTGGAAAGCAGTGGCTTTCATCATGCAACCCTACCATGCACACCATGTTGTTCAGTGTCTTCCTGATGGTAGACTCATGAAAATCAACATCAGCCAATGTGGGGAAAAAACTTTAGTTGCTTAGACGTTACCCTGGGTTCAGATTTCAGATTTATTCTTTAGTGCTTTTGCAATGGAGCATTATCTCAAAGCAGCTTTAAACATTTTTATTATGTTATATTATCTAAGGCCAATCACAATCTGTGCATGCTTAGGTTGACAGTGGAAAGGAAAAACTCCCTAAACATTATAAGGAAGAAATCCTGGCAAGCCCAAGACTGAAAAACGGACATATCCTCATTGGAGAGCTTAGATGTTATATTAAAGAATTACACTTCTCAGCACAAAACATCTCAGCACATATCTTGCAAAGGAAGGAAAGGCAACATATATATAACATTTAACATACTTGTTTTATTAGACATAATAATAGGCTTTAGCTAATAGGGTTTATTGCCATTAGGACAGTGGAAAATGCTCTGCTGTCATATAAATAATGAATTATAAATATGTTAACTGTACCATAAAAATCAATAATTTCAAGCAATAATAATCAGTTACCACAATACTTAGGTCTTTAATATACACTTTTCACAAAAATTAAGAATTATTTCAAAATGAATACGAAGGGGATTCTACAAGAACAATCGGATCCTGTCCATGCCCCATCACTGTCAGTGTGTTTTGGCAGTCTTTGGTGATCATACACTCTACTGAACAGTCAATGTGTGGTACTCTCATCCAGTTTAACATGATTCAGTTCACCCCCATGATTATGTCACTTGCTACTCAATCACAATGATCACATCTCATTTGCGTAACCGAACAACTTTTTTCTTTGACTCTGACTTGAATGATCTTTCCGATGATTGCCTTGACCTTAAACCACAATTGCTTGAATTGTATTGTGAGATTTTTAAATAATTAATTTTGTTAAAATTAAAATAATTTGTTGCATGAAATATATATTTGATAAAATAAAAAACAGAACTTAATATTTGGTACAGAAACCTTTGTTTGCAATTATAGAGGTCAGGCATTTCCTGTAGTTCTTGACCAAGTTTGCACACACTGCAGCAGGGATTTTTTTACCACTCCTCCATACAGATCCTCTCCAGATCTTTCAGGTTTCAAGGCTGTTGCTGGGCAACATTGAGTTTCACCTCCAAAGATTCTCTATTGGGTTCAGGTGAAGACTAGCTAGTCCACCTTCTTATGGAGGCACTCTTTAGTTAGTGAACTTCAAACGAGCCTGGACATTTGCTGGCATGAGCTGGTGGACCTTGTGTGCCATGCAGGATTGTAATCCATGGCAGCATAGTGTGTTACTAACAGTCAACTTTGAGACTGTATTCCCAGCTCTCTTCAGGCTATTCACTAGGTTCTCCCATGTAGTTCTGGGCTGATTCCTGACCTTTTTCAGAATTATCCTTACCCCACAAGGTGAGATCTTGCATGGAGCCCCAGAATGAGGAAGATTGACAGTTATCTTGTGTTTCTTCCATTTTGTGCATCAAGAGTTGTTACCTTTTCACCAAGCTGCTTGCTAATTATCCTGTAGCCCACCCCAGCCTTGTACAGGTCTACAATTTTGTCCCTGGTTTCCTTAGACAGATCTTTGGTCTTGGTCATGGTGGAGAGGTTGGAGTGTGGTTTTGTTGAATGTGGAGTGTGATTGAGTGTGTAGACAGGTGTCTTTTATACAGTTAACGAGTTCAAACAGGTGCAATTAATACATTTAATGAGTACAGAAAACAAGGGCTTCTTAAAGAAACACTAACAGGTCTGTGAGAGCCAGAATTCTTGCTGGTTGGTAGGCAATCAAATAATTATTTCATTCAATAAAATGCAAATTAATTATTTAAAAATCATACAATGTGGATTTTGACTTGCAAAATCAGCACTGTATCAAATACTTATTTTCCCCACTGTACATTTGTGGTGGGAATTGTCGTTATTATTAAGGTAATTAACCGACTTAACCTATATATTATCTTCCCTGAAACATTAGCTGCTGTTACACAAGAAATCAATATGTGTTGGTCTGATTTTAAACAAATCAGTGTATAAGAAATACAGTGCATCCGGAAAGTATTCACAGCGCTTCACTTTTTCCACATTTTGTTACGTTACAGCCTTATTCCAAAT